>CM060962.1:104209411-104489411 GCA_030765045.1 Tenodera sinensis
AGCTCCTGTGGCCGAGGGGCAAAAAGGAGTTAGTGACATGGCGACTAAAGAGCAGATAAACAAAACAGTTTTAGTAAGAGACAAAGGACTGGTAGAGAGATTCAGACATGAGTGGATGAAATACGATAGGGACAACAAGGAAATGGATACGTTAAAACTGGAAATTCAGAACTTAAAAAGAGCACTGGAAAGAATGGAAGACAAAAGTAGAAAATACAATGATATCTTTCTCGGGTATTTCCTATATACACCAAAAGAAATTTAGAAATAAGATCCAAGGAACACTTTAGAAACATAAAAAACAAACACTTGGAAAAATCAGCAGTTGCCACTCACTTTTGGACAGAAAACTACAACATAAAGCCAGAACTGAAGCTCCTCAAACACATAACGGGAAAACAAGAGCTGTCCATGCGGGAACAAATCTTCATTTTGAAAAATAGAAACAGAGTATTCAATTTCGACATCCCCAAGAAAGTATCTTCAGGAAGATCCTCAAACCACCACCAGAGGAGACCTCAGAGAAAACATCGCCATCCACACCAGGGAGAACCGGTCGATGTCCGGTTGATAATGGAGGAAAGTCAAGCCTCCGAAACATGTTCCGGTAAATTATAAGTAAGTGTTGTGTAGTGTTATTAATCGACTCATCTTTTTGGTTTAAATTGATTATTTACAACACTGTTTTCGAACTTCCAAGAAAGAAGATAAGGAACAATACTCCTAAGAATGGTAACATTTTAAAGCAGAAGGCTAGAGAAATCACTGTAAAATTGAAGCTAGATTACCTCGGTGCTTCTAATGATTGCCTTGATTCCTTCAAGAAATAGCTTAATCTTAGCATATGTAACGAGAATGCAGGAGTAAAGAATAATACCATAGAGAATACAGTAAAGGTAATTACTGCCTCACCTACATGGCTGCCATTTAAAGGACATTTCAAGTGCCAACAAAACAGGAATGTTCTTCAGTATACTTTCAAATAAAATTTACACAATTTACAGGGGAAAATATCATTGTGGCAAAAGAGAGATAGAAATATTAACAATACAGTTACAATGTAATTTCTAGTAATATAATGCCAGCTTTATACAATCCCTCAGTGATGGAAAACCCCTTTTTAAGGAATAAATTGTGATCCCCTGAAATTTCTCTTAACCTCTTCAGGGATATGGACGTGAAATCACGTCCATTTAAAATGATTGACGAGCGATATGGACGTGTATACACGTCCTGTGCGTTTGTGCATTTAACCCTTATTTATCCTCTATCTAACTCAACTTATTTTAATTTTCCCCCGTTATGAAACATTTAATTAAATTCTATATGCTTTACTGGCTTACCTTTATATGTTCCTTCTGCAGTGATATGCCTCAAAACAGGGATAAACACACAAGGGCACAACTCCACATTCGCCACAGATCATCCCAGTTTCCTTGCGGATTCCCTTCTTGCGGCACACGAAACACCTTCGAGATGGGCGGGACTTCTTTGCTGTTGACGGTATCCTTTTAGGATAATGTTTTCCTTAAAGTCTGAGGGGTGCAGGGGTTTTGGATTTTCTACCCCCAGTATGAAAAGGCCTTTCAACCTGGTATTGTTCAATTAGGCTGCGAGCTATTGATAGTCGAAAGTCCAGGTAGGTCATTGTCTTGTGGGGGTTTAGAGCTCTCCAAATTACCAAACAATTGTATATGGTTATATCCAGCTGGTGCAAAAATACCTTTTTATACCATTTCACTGTTTTTCGTAAAGAGGGATATGCTTGCAATACCTGATCTACTAGATCGACACCGCCCATGTGCATATTGTATTCCTGGATAACGTCAGGCTTGAAAATGCACATTTTGGTATGGGCATCTGTTTTTCCAGTGTCAATCATCGAAATCTGAGAACTGCAATTGGATAATGCCGTAACTACCCTCCTGTCCTGCCAGGCAAGGTAGGTCAAACGTGGGAGCTGACGCACCTCCATTTCCCCTCTCCTTAGAGCCTTTGTATTCACATCTTTTGGCAAACCAATACGATTTGAACATACTGTTCCAATTGCATTAGTCTTTCTTTCGTGTAAGGCCATGAATAATTTAGGAGAGCTTTACCAGTTATCTAAGTACACAGTCCTACCCTGATCAAGCACAGGTTCCATTAGGTGCATTACTATGGAGCCAGATAAGCCCAAATCTTTGTCTCCAGTATTGTCAGTCCCTTGACCTTGTAAATGCAGCTATTGTAAAGATATCCCGTTTTACTTTCACAAACATCAAAACTCTTTATGCCAAATCTAGCCCTTTTTGTTTTGATGTATTGCTTCCAACCTAAGCAGCCCTTCCAAAGCATTAGGCTTTCATCAACAGTGACCTTTTCACCAGGCACATAATTTTCTTTAAATTTTGAAATAATATAATCGAAAACAGGCCTAATTTTGTGGAGTTTGTCATTTACATTCTCTGTGCAGGTGAAATGAAGGAACCGCAAAATTGACATAAACCTGTTATTTGACATGCATTTTCCAAAAAAAGGAGTAGCTAGCATGTCATCTGTGGACCAATACATGTATAATGCAGGTTTACGAATAACACCCATAAGTATTAGACCAATTAGCCTGTAAATCTCATTGGGTGTTACTTCTGTCCACCTTTGAATTCTGCTCTTAGGCCCTAATTTACCTTTAGAGAGCAGGTCTTCCTTCACCTTACTCGCATATACATTTGTTTCCGAAACAGTGAGAGACACTAAGTCGGTAGTAAAAAATTTTGTAAAAATGTCAATTGGTTGGCTGTCAGAAGTCAGCTGAGCCTGGGGTTGAACACCAGACCCTGTGCTCGTGAAGATGTGCCTGTTTGTATTGCAATTGTTTTCAGCACTCCACAATGCTGACTCTTCACGAACACCTGAAGGAAGTTGGTCACATTCTTCCTCACTTCTACTCGTACCTATATCCTCCACACCCCCTCAAATTCAGAAAATTCGCCATGAATATCCAAATCGCTGTCTCACAGCAAGAAGTCCTCCACATTATCGTGTGTAATTTCAGAAGCCCTTACACTTCCACCACTCGCTAACCTTTGTTCAACACTGCTTGTTGATGCCATGTTTTAGCTCTGAGATGTAACACTCAAAAGCTTCTCACTTCAGCTACAAGCAGGAAAGTATACGTATGTATTTCAAGAAAGAAATGAACGGAGCCTGTAAGCTAAATCCAAGTTACGAAACACGTGTAAGGAAAAATTGCAAACCTGCTTTATTCTGATGACTCATAAACCACGCATACAGTAGTGTTCTATTTCACATTGTGCTGTGACTTGCTGACGCATAGCTCACACATACAATGGGTCCACTACTGTTTCTTTCCGAGAAATTATATTAGATGCGTTCGACAAAGCAAAGTTAACTTTTCACCACAGTGAAACAAATAGTGCCATTTCAACGATTTGTAAATATAACTCAACATTGCTGATGATGTACATGTATACTGCATATAATGAGTTTTATACCAGTTTTTGTTTCATTAAAATAACTTAAAATTTACGCAAAATACAGCTGTGTATTTACGAAGTACTTTTAGCGCATTTAACAATTTAAATGCCCTGCGCTGGATATTGGGTATCCGTTCTCGGCCTGCGGAGCTTTTAAATGCCTATCGCTCAAGAGGTTAATGGGGTTCCACTGTAATGAGTTGGTGCACTGTTATTCTGCTGTAATTTATAAACACATTAAGTTTGTAGCTGTTGCAGTGGTACTAAAATGCAGGGTTGAATTTATTTTTAAAGAATACAGTGGAATCTTATTAACACATTCCTTGTTACCATATTTTCACATTTACTCTGCCAATTTTTAGAAGTTCTGGTCCTAATCACATTAAACATAGATTGAAATTACCCTTTTACATCAGGCCCTAATGACCTAGTTGTCAACAGGCCCTTAAACACAACTCACTCACTCACTCACTCACTCACTCACTCACTCACTCACTCACTCACTCACTCACTCACTCACTCACTCACTCCTTTTACATGTTTTACACCCTGCACTTAACCACATTCAAAGTTGAGCGTCCACAATGATCTTATGAATGCACATCAAAGGCAGTCTGATAATCAGCTTTCTCCTACTTTCGTTCCCCTCCCTGCTTCACTCTAGACTTGTTCACTTGCAGCATGCTATCATCAGTGTATGTGTGCCTGAGACTCAGTGTGACAGAACGTTATCACACACTTCTTCAACAAAGCCAGCTTTCTTTGTATGGCTGCTGATGGCATGGCAGTAAAGAAAGACAATAAGACACAGTGTTACATTATCAGAATGGGAGCAAATTATGGTAGAAGAAAGGAACCCAGATAATTCTAGTTTCAATATGTGTGTGGAAAGTGATGAAATTGTTGCTGTTTGTCAATCCATGACTATAGACAAAATTTTGCATGCCAAGACAACAGAGAAACAAGAAGACTGCAGCAATGATGACAGTGGCAGTTCAGAATGAGAGCCATTGCATGGTCCTATGTTATCCTGTTATTAAAGCAATGAACAATGAGTTATGTGTCAAATTTTGAAGTCAGTGAAATGATGAAATTTCTCATTCATATGGACAATGCGGTTTTAAAATTAGGACAGAAAGAACTGTTGAAAATTGACATGTTTTTCAAACGCATAAAAGCAGCATTGTGATGTGTATGTCTTTAAACATAAATGAAATCACAGTGTTGTATGATGTGCATATATTCATAGAGTGTGCAGTTAATTGAGATTTAAGTATTTTTTTACTTCTTCCCATCTATTTCATATGATGTCGAAATCCTGTGGTCTCTGCTGAAATATACCATCAAGATATCATTGACTTGGGTTTCAAATTAGCTTCACAAACATTAATATAGTACAACCTTGATTATCCATCACTCGCTTAACTGGTTGCCCATTAAATTTCATTACATGATAAAATTAACTTGTTTTGGAATAAAAGTCTGTTATATCACTTCTCATCTGAATACAACATGAACCCGTACATACTTTTAAGTCAAAAGATTGTTCTGATGCCTTCAGCTGTATATTACTTTAGTTGTAGCTTTAAATTACGTAGTGGTCATGCAATCACACAATATTACAGATTGATCATAATAATGGTTACTCTCTATCAATATACCTACAAAATTAATGATAAATGAATGTGTGTAAGTGCACTTACCATATTTAATTGCATAGTCGTCACACTTTTTATGCTTTGTTCGTAAAGTAAAACTAGACAGTGCAACCATTATGCAAAAAAATTATTTAAGACTGGCCGTGTTAACTTTCAATGACTAGTGTATGGTAATGGGAGTTAGAGCAAGTCTGAGCGCATTGAAGCACAGCCACATTACGCTGTTCATAGTTGAAAAGAAAGAAGGCAAGGAGGGAAAACAAAAGTAATGCTGACACTGCAATGCAAACATCTACTTCAGCAAATAAAATGTAAAAGAAAAGAAAAATGTTACTTTTGATTTATTGAATTAAAAGTCATCTTTTATTTACAAAAGTATTTACTATGCTGTTGAAACACATGTCCTTTCTAACTGGAGTCAATATTAGAGTTCATATCAAACTTTCCTGTTTTAGGACCACAAAAAGAGCACCTTGAATAGCTTGTAGATTCCAGTTGCACTTTAATGTTCACTTTTATAAGTGTTTCACACACTGAAAAATTCCCATTCTACAGCCCAGATACCATTCAGTTCTGTGATTGCAAATGATTCTTAGTTTAAAACCTTCTGTATTAGTCCTGTATTTTCCCATACTGGTGTTGAACAAAATATGCGCTCACTAGAATAACTGTAGAAACAAACAGCCATACACAATTGAAGAAAAATGGTTATTGACTTCATGCATACTATCCAAATGGTTCACATCCCTTGCTGTTTCATTTGCTTATCCCTTAGTCATGTTTGCCACTTCCCGTACTTTAGATACTTGAACAGTTCAGGTTCATTGATGGGCTGACCACCATCTCAGCAGTCAGCAAACCATTGGCATTGACAATGAAGAGTATAGTACAATACGCTGCATACCTTGTACTCAGTCCCATGAACCTAACAGGTTGCAGTGGTGTCTTATTTGTTAATATTTCTCGATGATGAATGCCTGGAATATTAGTGTGATGACTAGGGCTAGGAAGTTCATGCATTTGCATGTTTTTTCATAGGGGTTAAAAATGTATGCTTTTACATTATGTGCACTACACTTTTTAATATATTTATTAATGATCTACCACAACAAATACAAGAATCAGGCATGAAGTGTGCACTATTTGCTGATGACTTAGTAATGTGGACTTCAAAACCAAAAAGCAAAAGTACAGAACTAGAAAAAACCATGCAACAATCCTTAACCAACTTACAGAGGTGGACCAAAGAAAATTTAATGACTGTTAATACAACAAAATCAAACTACCAAATCTTTTCACTAAGAAAAAAACCAGTAAAAATAAAACTAAATTTTGAGGGTCAACAATTACCAGAAACAAAGGAAGCAAAGTATTTAGGAGTTACATTTGATACCAAACTTACATGAATCAAACAAATAGAAAATGTAATACAAAGAGCAGAGAGGCGCCTTTCACTGTTAAATGGTCTAACAGGAATGAAGTGGGGATGTTCCAGAGCAACGCTTAACACAACATACAATGTATATATAAAACCATTATTTACTTACTGCAGCGAAGTTCTTGTAACAGCAAACACAAAAAAAATTCAAATCTTTCAAAACCAAAGTCTGAGATTAATTACAGGTGCTATCAAAACCACACCAATAGCAGCTATGGAAATACTAACCAACCAATACCCCATTGAATATGAAATAGAAAAAGCGGCTCTTATTCAACACGAAAAGTTGATCAGACTCCCATTCAATACATGGCACAAGGGAAATTTTACACATACACTAAAGACTCAGGAGAGCTTTCTTTCCAAAATTCAAGACATCAAGAAGGATGTACACCTTCCTAATTCAAAGGAAAACTTCATATCTAAAGTCAATCCAACACATACATTAGACATCACATATTATTTACACCTGACAGAAGAAGTTAAAAAAAGTGATACTCCAACTAGTGTTCTAAAATTATTGGCATTAGAGACAATCCATACTAGATTTCCAGAACATGAGTTGCTCCATATTTATACTGATGGATCATTTATATCAAACCAAGATGGAGCAGGTGCTGGAGTCACATGTCACCTCTTTTCCTATTACAAATCTTTAAGTTATGGAACTACAAACTTTGATGGAGAAATTGAAGCAATTCGAATGGCCCTACAAAATCTTTTGTACAGAATTTCACATTTTCAGCAAGCAGTTATTCTCTCAGATTCCAGGGCAGCAATTATAGCAATTACTTCCAAGTTGTCACCAAAAAACCAAACTATTATAGAATGTTGGAAGATGCTTAGCCATCTAACAGCACTTCAAAAACACCTAGTCTTCCAATGGATACCGGCTCACTGTGGACTGAGTGGTAATGAGAAAGCTGATTTTCTTGCAAAAAAGGGTACCAACGGTGTACAAAAATCTATAGTTAATCTACCATTTTACGCAGCTAAAAGATTAGTCAACTCTGAATTCAAAAAAATTATTGAAAAATATTACTATGAAAAATCAAAGAATAAAAGATGGGAACTACCAAACATTCAAACAGTGATTCCTGAGTATCCTCGAAAAACAGCAGTTGCAACCTTCAGGTTGATTACAGGACATGATTGTCTGGCAAAACATTTAAACAGAATTGGGATATATTCTTCATCACTCTGTCCTCTATGTGATCTGCAAGAGGAAATGGATCGAGACCACCTTCAAATATGCCCGGCCACTTCTAGTGCCCCATCCATCAGTGAAAAATATTGGAGAGCAAGAGGATTAATGACTTCATTGTCAGAAATCCAGCATTAGCTAACAACAACATTATGTGCACGAATTATGGAATTTTAAGTTATTTGGATGTGATTTTATGGTGCATATAACTGCATATTTTCTTGATTTTGATAAATGCATATTATTTCAATACTATAGCCTCTATATAGCATATTTTAATGATTTTTATGTTTTTTTTTCCACCTGGATAATATTTTTCATATTGGTAGTGTTGCATATGATGATGTAACTTGCCAGGTGGCGAGAAGCAATGCTGAGTCATGTTGTTATGTAGTGAATCCCCTGTTGCCATCCTTTCATTATGTTTGTGCGTAGAGAATAATCAGTGCGATATCTGAGAGGTTTATATCAACAAAGATAAAGTGCAGGTCAACGTTTTGAGCAGCACGATTATAGCAACGCTTGCCTCCACGTGGTCTTCAAACGTAACAGTGTTGTGAACTGGTTCCCTCCAAATTAAATTAGGCGTATAAAATGTTAAAAAGCTCTTCAAATGCCGAAAATAAAACCAACTTAGAGTGCTAGATTAATTAATTTACAGAAAGAGTTTTCGGGTGATTTAATATCTACAGATAATAGGGCACTGTTTTGTGGAGCGTGTGACAAAAATATAGGGAGTGAGAAAAAATTTCAAATAGTTCAGCACATAAACACAGCAAAACATAAGGAGAATTTAATCAGAAAACTCTCAAACAAATAACCTGTTCTAAAACAATTAGTAGAGTGTTTAGGAAGTAGGGTTACTGAATTTTCCTGTGACTTGTGCCAAGCATTTTTAGCTGCTGATATTCCCTTGTTCAAAATTAATACTCTGATATTTAAAAACCTTCTTGCCAAGTGTACTCAACAACATGTGCCTGAAGAAAGTACACTGCGTAAGACTTATGTAGTGCATTGTTACAATAACGTATTGTCAAATATACAAAATTTAGCCGATCAGTTTGTGTGGTTGTCTTTTGATGAAACCTCTGATTCTGAATGCCGTTCTATTGCTAATATAATCGTGGGTGCCTTAAATATTGAACAAAAGACTACAGCTTATCTCCTTAATATGTGCAAATTGTCGGCCACTGACAATGTAACTGACACAGTTTGTGATGGACTCTTTGAAATTACAATGCCCATGTAAAATCGAATACAACTGGTTGCTTTTATTTGTTACCTTATATGGTAAAATCAGGAAAAACTCTGAAAGGTATTTTTCCTAACTTAATTCATATAACTTGTTTGGCACGTGCTTTTCGTCGCATTACTGAGATAATGCGCAATTCTTTCCCATTGGTAGATCTAGTTGTGTCCAGTGCAAAGACAATTTTTGTTAAATCTCCTAAAGGACTTAAGTTGTTTAGATCAACAGCACCTAATATCCGACTTCCTCCTGCACCGGTGTTAACTCGATGGGGAATATGGTTCGATGCAGTTTATTATGCTGAGCACATAGAAATAATCAAAGAGGTTGTTAATTCATTGGACTCGAACGATGCTTCATCAATACACACTGTGCAAAATATTCTGTCAGGCACTGGGTTAAAGAAGGATCTTAGTTTCATATCTGCCCATTTTTCTTTCTTACCAACAGCCATAACAGCATTGGAAGCTGTGGGATTTCCTTTGCATGAATCACTTACTGTGCTTGAAAACACAATATGTGATCTAAGTTCGGTTCCTGGTAGCATAGGACAAAAAGTGAAAGAGAAAGTGAATTATGTAATTTCAAAAAATTCTGGTTATAAACAGATGTGCGATATTCGAGACATCCTCAAAAGAAAACCATCTGTCACCAAGAGAGTTGACTCTCTCTGTGAAGCAGTTAACATCATTTAAATATGCCCCTATAACATCTTGTGACATGTAAAGAAGTTTTTCACGTCACAAAAGTGTTTTGCCAGACAATAGACGACGTTTTACTATTGAAAATTTGTGTAGTGTTGGTTGTGAACTGCAATTTAGCACTTAATACTAGCAATGGAACCACTTCTGCTTCAACCTCTAACGAATTTGGTAACTTTATTACTTACACTAACTCGTCTACTGCAAAGGGACATGAACTGTTCTAATGAAATAGTGCATATTTCTTGGCATATTTTGAAGTTTTTAAGAGCATATTTGCATGCATATTTCAGTGTTTTTTAGGGCATGAACTTCCGAGCCCTAGTGATGACCATGTGGTGAAATGCTGAAGTCCTGATTGCTTGTCTTTAAATCAAGGTGTGACCATTGTGTGATGGCAATGATTATGCAATGAAATACAGTATATTGGTTTAATGGAACAATAGTGTAACATGCAGTCTTGCCGTGCATACAACAATCACCTTTATTGCAATTTTTCTAAATCTACAAAAAATGTAACACTGTACTCGTGTGTTAAGTGAGCTTTTTGCATAATTGCTTATTAAATCTACAGTTTATATCATATAAAATGGATTATCCATCATTTTTGGTTAACTGTCAATCCCATCCCTCCATTATAATAAATAACTGAGGTTCTACTTTAGGTTACTATGTGGCAAGTAGCAAATATTAATGTATTATATAGTTTGCTTCCGTAGTGTCTAAGTAAAACTGTGGTTTTAAAGTTCACATTACTGATTATTTTGTCTTTAAAGTTAGTTACTGACATGTGTTTGCAGGGGCAGAAGAATCTTACCAGCAATGTGATGCTGTACTCTGCCCTTTGTGTAGAACTCCTTGGATTTGTGATGTAGAAGAATTTGATGGATTTCTGCCCAAGAAGAAGCTGCCATCTCATGAATCTCAGTGTGTTGCTTCTAATTGTGACTCCTCTTTTGCAAGAGATGTATTTCCAATAGAGCATGTTCCTACTACGATTGAATGGATCAAGGTAACTTTTTGTGTTGTAAAATGCTTGTTAAATACAAGTATAAGTAATACTAGCTTTATATAAAGTTGGCATTACTGCTAGTATTTGACAACTACGCCATTTTTATTAAAAGTCAGGCATCATCATATTACTTTCTTCAGATAGGATACTAGCCTACAGTCCATTTTAGCTATTGTTTAAGTTGTTTGTCACAATCTGTAAGCTAATATTTTGTGTTTTGAAAATGCAAAACTAAATGTGATATAATTGAGAAATGCATTTTCAAATAAAAACAGCAAAGCAAAAAATATTTTATGGAGCGTTTGCTTATGTGCAACAAAAACTGCAAGCAAAGAAGAAAACATTACTTTTTTTTTTTCTCCCACTAGAGAGAGAGGGAGGTTAGTAGGCATTTTAATTCTGTGACTACTGCCTATGTATTTTCTATTGAAGTGAAAATAAAAAAAAAAGTAAAAAATCCTATTTATTGTGATTGTTAAGCCCTTATGGCACAGTTTTTTGTAACTTAACAAAAAAATGTTTTATATGTGAAATGGGGTGCTAATGCTAGGAAAGATACTTAAAAATGTTGTGTGTAAGTTCTTTGGCTTTATTTAAACAAATAGCTTTGTGCAATATATGGCACACCATGTATTTATCGAATATATTAGCTATTCTCAACCTATAGTGTAACAACTAATACTTCTATTATAGAGTCTGAAGACCTATTTATTATTAGTCTAACTTCACAGTTTTTTGTTTTATGACAAACATACTAATCCATTTAAAAGTTAATAACAGTTTTGCCACAAGGCCAATCAATATTAATGCATGCACCATGCCATGTCATTTCTCTATCACGTACTTGCAGTCTTTTCCTGCAACATCTAGTTTTTTAGCTGTGAGACAAGTGAGAATCCTAATTTATGAATGTGCCTTGTACCAATGATCTTCTGTTAGGTCACTCACAAGTTTTGTTTCCCTATATTTTTAAACCTTAATCTTGCCCCTTTTCTAAAAGTTCTTTTGTTAATAACTACTTTGTCATAATATTTTGCTTACATTGATGTGTAATAATATCTAAGTGGTAAAGTGTAAAATTAAGTAAGTGATGTAGTATCAGTAAATCCAATCACTTTACTACCTAGCTCTTTTACAATTAGTTTCACTCCTTGAAATATTACCTGAACTGTTCATTCCAAGATACTTCTTATGCTGCTTATCCATCTTATACCTTTAAGAGACTATTCTTATAAACTAAACACAGTTTTAGTAAGTTATTCTTGTCGAAACTTTGAAATCTACGCCAATTTTTCAGAACTCTCACCATAATTAAGCCATTTCTTGCTAATGCCTCATTACTATTTCAGCAATTTTTCACTGTTGACATTTGTAAGCCAAGATTTTCTCTGCAGAGTGATCTGTGCACTGAATTTGACATTTCCCATCCATTATACATTCATGCTTCCACCATTATATTATATACTCTTTCTAATCATTTTATCTGTAAGTGGTGTTTTGTACAAGTGTCTTTTAATAATTGGCAGCTGCTTTTTCTTCTGGAGGTACAAATCTCTTTTGTTTGTCCCATGTATCTCCTATCTTATTTTAATCCATAAAGCAGTCGCTTACCATCATATGCTCCATGTTATCTCTGCTTCAGTTCTCATATTTACTGATTTTCTTCCTTTCTTACATATTAAAATTTGAGTTTTTTCATGGTTCACCTTTAGACCCCTTTCTGAGAAGTAGTTACCTATTTCCTGTAAAGTATTTTTAAACTTATCACTGTAATAGAAGCAAGAATCGGTCATCTGCAAATAATTAATAGACCAGGTGTCTATTGGTCTTATAACTCAGGTTTATAACATTAACGTGGAAAGCTAAAGATCCAAGACAATGAATTTTTCAAATCTGATTAAACTTTTCAGCCTTAATCTGCATATAAGAACAATCAATAGATGTACATTTTTTTAATGTTTTGTTATTAGATATTTGGAAGCAATGTTATGAATGGTCTAAACTCACATGACTGGAAGATAAGAGAAAAAGCTCTAAGACGTGTTGGAAACAGAATTACTTCAAGTCAGAAAGCAGAGAACAAAAGTGAACGAGATGAAATATTACGTGGTGGAGCCAAAATAATTGTTATGATGGTAGCTGATCCTGTATATAAAGTTTTTAGCAGTTGTATGGTAAGTAGTTTGCACAGTGCCTTTAGTGGTTGTACTTGCGATGTTAAATCTTCGGGGAATATAATTTTGGCATCCATTAAAATGAAATTAGGAGACCGTATAAAAATAAGGGAATAATACCACCCTTGTTTACTTTATTTTAGAATTAGGTTATAAGTTTTTAAGAATTTGGGCACCCAAGGCTGATTATTATTAATAATCAAGATTACAATATGTTCTGTAATAAGCATTTATAAATCATATACATTTTTAATTACTTTGGGATCAGTACAATTTATGGTATTTGAAATTGAGGAAAATGCCAATTGAAATTGCCTGTGTCTTTTTGTAATGTTAGACAATAATGTGCGTTAGGGTATTTATGTATTTATTTATTGAATACTGAAGCATATACATCTTTGACTGCCCATGAACTAGGGCCCTAGCCCTTCTGTCACTGGACAACCCTCTGAGATTTTTTGCATATAATTTTTGACGTGTGATTTTATTCTTTAGCTACTGTTAATTAACCTTATTCAAATTTGTCTTTTAATTTTCGTCTTCTGATTCACTTATTTTCACCAAAATCTCTTATACTTTCCATTTTCCTAACAGGCTCATTATTATTTCAAATTACCCATTCCATTCTAAAATTTATTTTCCCCCTCATTTTTTTCTTATTATTCATGATCATTTGCTAATAATTACCTACACCTCACAGGTTTACTTTCCTCCTATCTCTTTATCACTTCCACTTCCTTTCTCACTTAACTTTCACTTTTTTATAATACTTACTCGACTTTTATTTCCATACCTCCTACCAAGCCTGAACACAGTTAACTTGTTTTTCCTTGTGACACAGCATGAGCACCATTTTCCTCCCCCCCTTTTTTTTTTTTTTCAGTTTCCTATACATCAGCACATTTTCACAATCTGATACCCACTTATGTGAATTAGTATCTTTCCAAATAGGTGCTGGTCTTTTATGCTCGCCCTTCTTCCATTCCAAACTATCCCCATTTCAGGACCTCCAGCAATGACATTGTGAACTATTTTTACTTTTTAAGTGTTAATAAACTTGGAAACACATAGCAGATTTTATTTTATACTTCCTGACACTGGTTTCCAGTGTCATTGGCACAACTTGCCATGTATAGAAAAACCAAAAGCACAGTTCCATTGCATATTTTTTCACCAAGTGTTTTAATTTGAAACATTTGCTCAAGTTAATTCAATTGTATATAAAATCAAAAAAGTAATATTTCTGTTTTTTGCAGAGATGCTTCAGAGTACTTATGAACCAAATTATTCATCACTACCCAGAAGATTTTAATGAAGTGCTTGAACTCCTTCAGCCTGTTATTGATGCATTTCTCCTCAAGTGTGCAGACTGCCGTCCACGTGTTGCTCATCGTAGCACAGACGTTCTGATGGAATTGGCAAAAGGACCAAAGAGTGAGCTGTCATTACAGGGCATACATCTTCTACTCAGTAGTGTACTACAAAATTGGACATTAAAATCAGTAGATTGGCAGTGGCTGGCTGGTAGACTTATACTACTAGAACGTCTTATAAAAATATTCCCAGAAGAATTTTGGTTGCAGCAGCCACCACATCATTTACATTTTGGCTATAATACTGATGGATGCAGCAGGTTGATTTCCATTGTTGAATTTGCCTTCAGGGCTTTACGCAGTCCACATAATACTGTAGCAAAATTAGCACGGCATGTATTTGTGCTATCATCAAGCATCACTGCACGTGAACAAACTATTTTCAACAAAGTATTGGAGATGTTATCAAGTCTTGATCCCAGTCTTCAAAAGTGCTTAAGAAGACGATTAAACCAAGCAGCCTCAAGTTGCACTTCGAAAGCTCAGAAAGCAAAAGCAGCTTTTGAATTGCCAGTGCAGAAAGACTCTTGCTACTCTGTAAGTCAGAACCTAGTTCTGAAACCAGTATTGGATCGTGCCATAGTAAATGGACATGGAGCAACAGATTCTTATTTCACTTCAAGTGATTTCCCTCTCAGTACCAGAAGGACATGGAGCAAACAACCTGTGAAACCTCCACATTTGTCTAATGTTCCATCCTCGAAGAGGAACTGCAAGTTGATGAACATCTTATCTGGAAATCTTCTTCCAACAAAACCAGAATTAAGTGAACTTGCCAGACCTAATTCAAATCAATTCCATAGCAGCACAAATATTCAAAGCACTCCTCCACCGAGCACAACAGAAGAGGTAGTCATTCC
The DNA here is from genome assembly GCA_030765045.1 of Tenodera sinensis. Taxonomy (NCBI): domain Eukaryota; kingdom Metazoa; phylum Arthropoda; class Insecta; order Mantodea; family Mantidae; genus Tenodera; species Tenodera sinensis. The sequence continues at coordinate 104,224,557 of CM060962.1, forward strand.
AGTGGACCTTTCAGCGATTTGCCACAAAAAAGTCCAGGATACTCCATTTCCTTCTTCAAAGCACAACTGTAATGCTCAGGTAAGAAACATACTTAATGGTGCTGTGTAGTGTACATGCTTATTAAAACTAGGAAAACTATATACATATCATTATTTATCACATACAGCTTGCTAGCTTTCTGTTATTGTTCTTGCAAACAATGGATCAAAACCAGTACAATAATGTACAAGCAAGCTTATTAGGTCTATACGTTTGGAACTTGTTATAAAAAGTATCACAACTAAAGTAATTTATACCTTAGGACAAAAAGGATGATATGCCTTAAAGGGCGAAGTCCAACCTCAGGTAATTTAAATCTAGGCTTAAAAATAAGTTATGTTTTCACTAACCTATTTCCAGCAAGTATTCGCATTTTGACCTGCTTGGTTTAACCTTGTATTGTATGTGTTTATGCCAAACAATTCTCTATTTCCCTTCTCCTGGGCAGTTAGAAGTTAAGCTGTTCATGCTATAATTTGCATCTTGTATAGTGTTAGAAAGATGACAAACTGTCAAGAACATGCAAAAATAAACACAACACAAGCATATGAACTTTTAGTATAAAGTAATACACTCAGGATGTTTGCTGAATTCAAAAGAAAAAAATGATGCAAATGTGCAAATTTGTATGAAAGTCCAAAAAAAAGTGATCAAATTGAGCATGGGAATCTGGCATGATTAAATTTGGGGGTTTGGGCACTAATGCCTGCAGTGAAAGAAAATTTGCAACTACGTCAAATCTATCTTCTTTCTTGGAAGTTTGAAAAATATGTTGTAATATCAATTTAAATCAAAAAGGTTAGTTCATTAATAACAGTACACAACACTTAATTTACCGGAACATGTATCGGAGGCGGAGTTTCCTCCATTATCAACCAGACATCGACTGGTTCTCCCTGGTATGGATGGCAATGTTTTCTCTGAGGTCTCCTTTGGTGGTGGTTCAAGGAACTTGCTGAAGATATCTTTCTCGGGGATGTCGAAATTGAATACTCTGTTTCTATTTTTCAAAATGAAGATTTGTTCCCAAGTGGACAGCTCTTGTTTTCCCATTACTTGTTTGAGGAGCTTCGGTTCTGGCTTTATGTTATGGTGAGTGGCAACTGCTGATTTTTCCTAGTGTTTGTTTTTTACGTTTCTAAGGTGTTCCTTGGATCTTATTTCTACGAGGGTTGTTCATTATATAATGCCCCACATTTTTTTTCTCTGAACATATTTATTGTTAAAGAGTCAGAATTTGGTGACAATATACCTTAATATGTCTTGTCCATTTTCCTATTTTTCTACATAGTCTCCATCACGTTCTATAGCCTTATGCCAAAGTTGTGAGAGAGCATGTATTCCCTGGTGGTAAAAGTTCTTGTCCTGTAGGTGTGGCCATGTTCTCACTGCATGAATGACACTCTTGTCATCTTCAAAGTGTGTCCCCCGTAGAGAATCTTTAAGTGGCCCAAAGAGATGGAAGTCCGAGGGTGCCAGGTCTGGACTGTAGGGTGGATGAGGCAATGATGTCCAACCCAATTTGGCGATGTTTTCCTGGGTTCTCAGACGTTTGTGTGCGTGCATTATTGTGTTGGAGTAAGAGATTTCTGCTGAGTTCTTGTCAGATTGAATACGTCGGAAACGTTTCTTGAGTTTATTCAGAGTCTTCACATATGCCTCTGAAATAATGGTTGATCCCCTTTGCATCACATCCACGAGAATGACGCCATCTCAGTCCCAGAAGACTGTCACCATCACTTTTCCGGCAGAAGGGGTTGTCTTGAATTTCTTCTTTTGTGGTGAATGAGGATGACACCACTCCATGGACTTCCTTTTTATTTCTGGCGCAAAGTAGTGCACCCAGCTTTCGTCCCCCATAACGATCTGAGAAAGAAATGCCTCTCCATCAGTCTCAAAATGCTCCAACAATTCAGATGAAATGGCCTTTCTTTAAATCTTGTGGTCTACTGTGAACATTCGTGGAACCCATCGTGAGCACGTCTTGAAATATCCAAGAGCCTCGATCATTGCAGATACACTTCCTGTAGAGCCAATTGTCGAGTTGTGATGTGCCAGTCGGCACGAATAATGGCATCTGCACTATTCAGCATGTCTGGAGCAGAGGCTGTGACAGGACGTGCAGAACGTGGCTGATCATGGAGCTCTGTTTCTGCATTTCCTGAGGCTTTAGCTTTCTTTACCCATCACCCAATAGTACTCCTATCAATTGCAGCATTGCCATACACTGCATACAAACGTTTATGGATGTTCACCACAGTTTCTTTTCCTGCACACAAGAGTTCAATAATAGCATACTGCTTGTAATGCGAGTCGTGTGTAGATGCCATTTTGAAGCTGTACTATGGCTCTGCTATCTGCCGGAACAGTTCGAAACTCAACCAGCGCTCAGAAGAAGCATCAAATGTGAAGCACCTACAAGGACGTTTGTCTGTATGTATTAATGATTTTTAAACAAATGTGGGGCATTGTATATTGAACAACCCTCGTAAATTTCTTTTGGTTTTTCCTATATACACTGTATTATAGTCACTGCATTCAATTTGGTATATGCCAGATTTTTTATTGGGTGGGATGGCATTTTTGATGTTTGAGTTTAGTAGGTTTTTTATGGAGTAGTGGTTCACTGGTGCTAGCTGAATGTTCTGTTCTTTGAAAACTTTTTTGAATTTTTCAAAGGCCCAAGGCTCTTACATTTTGTGAGGGTAAAGAAAGAGATAAGTATATATCAGCACTGTGAATTTCCAAAGTAAAGGAGGCTATTCTGTTTTGCTTCAACAGATACTTGATCTTTTGTAACATTTTTAATAAATACAGTTTACTGTTGTTGCTTAGAGCTTTGTTGTATGCAAAACAACACAAAAGAAAAGAACTAAAATTAGGCTAGGTATGCAGTGCTGGGTTGACTTGCACAGCTAAGGGTAGAAGTTGTCTGCTAGCACGAAATACAGGCTTAATTTCCTGTGTGCATACACTGCATTTTCGACTATGTTGCTAAATCTCTTGTAAGTGGAGCACATGTCATCAGTACCTGTTTGCTTTAATCCAGGTGAAGTTTGACTTTTGTGTGTGTACTATGTACTGCAGTTTCCTTGTTATAGTTTTAGTTGTAATTATTGCTATATTAGTTATAGTTATCATTGCAGTTAAACCGTTAGTGGTTCTTCAGAATTGAGGAAAAGTGTATCTTACCAGAGTCAAGCTGTGAGTTTATATCGTCGTTGCACCTTGTAGAACCATTATGTGCAAAAGCAAACTTTTCAAGAGAAGCAAAAAACATTCCCAATTGGATCCAAACTGTCAATAAGGCATACAAACTGCATAAATATGTGAAACAGTAGACATATTGTTTATGCTAGATATTATTGAAACCCAGTGCAACAATACTATTTTATTTCATATTTGTATATTCTTGTGGCACAGCGGATTATTTTTGCACCTTTATAATCACATAGCGTATACGCATTTTGTGAGATCTATAAACATTCTATTGATAGTCAGCCTTAAAAGACATAATTAGGCAGTTATACAGAGTTTCATGTGGTACAGTAGTTAGATTTAAAGTGAGATAAAAATCAAAATTGTACAATTAACTGTATTCATCAAGAATGTTTAGCTATAAATGTACTGAATACATAATTCCCTGTGGGCTTCAAAATTAGTGTTATAACTGAAAATAACTTCAAATTACAAAAATGCATACATGTTCATGCCAAACGTTACTTACTTTGAGTGTTAACATCCCAGAACATTTTACAATAATCATGGTGGTGGTGTGTGCACAGTTTCAGTTTGATCACAGTTTGTTCTACTATGACACCTGTTGTCAGATCAAGATTAGAAACTCAGAAACACTCTCAAATTAAAACAACACTAACATTTTTTTACTTCATAGACAATCATGAAATTTGATTTTCATACTTCAGACTGTCGTAAAAATAATGATAGTCTTTGTGGATGAATCATTTCAAATCTTGCAAACTGTCATATTTGGACTTGCAGTCTTCACGGGCTCATTGTACATGAGCTGCAATTCATTGTGGCTTCATTTCTTTGGGGAAGAATCTACCATTCATCAGAATGATTAATCTTGTAGAACACTTCACCTTCTTTATAGAGCAGTCCTCGTATATCAGAGACTGTGGGATCCCCTTTCTTCTTGCCAGGATGAATTAAAGTGTAGTTGGAAGATACATGTTCATAATCTTTGAAAAATGTATGACCCAAGTAATGTATTTTATATAGATTATTTTTTCTGACTGTTTCCATTTTGGATAAGCAATGTGCAGGCGAATAGATTGGTGGAGTGAAGAGACGGTCCAAAGCAGAATGAATGCTGTCAACCTTCATCAACTCACAGCTACATGACCAACCAGATCATTTGAACAAAAATTTCTGTAAAGTCATCCTAGAAACCGCAAAAAAACATATTCCTCGGGGAAGAATTAAAAATTTCAAACCCTTTTGGAACCCCCAGTTAGAAGAACTGAAAAAGCAAAGGGATATAGCTAGAAATACAGCTGAACAAACAAAAAACATATCGGATACACAAATATGGCGGAAGAAATGTGCCTCACTAAAAAAATAAATTAATACTGCTAAAAAGAATTACTTTAATAATTTCTTAGAAAAAATGGATTATAGGACAGATGGTAACAAAGCTCATAAGTTCATAAAAAATGTCAAGGATAGGAAAGAAAACAACAGCACACCTATCATACACAACAATAAAATATTAACAAATGATGCAGCCATAGCCGAAACATTCAATAAATATTATGCTAATTCACATAAAGTAACAAGAAATAATAAAAAGGAACGTAAAGAATTTAAGAAAGATTTGAAACAAGAAAGAGAATGTGATCCTAACACTCAGTGCAATATCTTTTTTCAAAATTTTAATATGCAAGAACTGAACATTGCAATAAATAATCTAAAAAACAAAAAGTCTCCTGGACCTGATCACATACATCCAGAGTTTATAAAAAAACCTTGGAAAAACAGCAAAACAACAACTACTAAAACTCTACAATCTATCCTGGAAAACCACTGTACCTGCTGAATGGCGAAAGGCAATAATTGTCCCACTCTTGAAGAAAGACAAAACAGCGTCAGAAATAAAAAATTATAGACCAATAGCTCTTACTAGCATAATAGCAAAAGTGATGGAAAGAATGGTGTCAAACAGGTTAAATTGGTTTCTAGAATCAAAAAATTTAATTTTCCTATGTCAAGCTGGATTTAGAGAGTTCCACTCTACAAATGAACAAGTCTTACTTCTCAGTCAAGAAATCAAAGACTCCTTCAATAGAAAAGAAGATAATTTATCAGTTTTTATTGATTTCCAAAGTGCATATGATTCTATATGCAGAACAAAACTACTAAAGAAAGTAAAAAAAAATAGGGATACAAGGTCCAATGTTTTCATGGCTATGTCATTTCCTAACACAACGCTTTATTGCAACCAGATATGGAAGAAACATATCTAAATACAAACAAGTACACCGTGGCTTACCACAAGGCGCAGTGCTCAGCACAACACTTTTTAATATATTTATTAGCGATCTCCCACAACAAAAACAAGAATCAGGTGTGAAGTGTGCACTATTTGCTGATGACTTAGTAATGTGGACTTCAAAACCAAAAAGCAAAAGTACAGAACTAGAAAAAACCATGCAACAATCCTTAACCAAATTACAAAGGTGGACCAAAGAAAATTTAATGACTGTTAATAAAACAAAATCAAACTACCAAATCTTTTCACTAAGAAAAAAACCACTAAAAATAAAACTAAATTTTGAGGGTCAACAATTACCAGAAACAAAGGAAGCAAAGTATTTAGGAGTTACATTTGATACTAAACTTACATGGACCAAACAAATAGAAAATGTAATACAAAGAGCAGAGAGGCGCCTTTAACTGGAGTCACATGTCACCTCTTTTCCTATTATAAATCTTTAAGTTATGGAACGACAAACTTTGATGGAGAAATTGAAGCAATTCGAATGGCCCTACAAAATCTTTTGTACAGAATTTCACATTTTCAGCAAGCAGTTATTCTCTCAGATTCCAGGGCAGCAATTATAGCAATTACTTCCAAGTTATCACCAAAAAACCAAACAATTATAGAATGTTGGAAAATCCTTACCCATCTAACAGCACTTCAAAAACACCTAGTCTTCCAATGGATACCAGCTCACTGTGGACTGAGTGGTAATGAGAAAGCTGATTTTCTTGCAAAAAAGGGTACCGGCAATGTGCAGAAATCAATAGTTAATCTACCATTTTATGCAGCTAAAAGATTAGTCAACTCTGAATTCAAAAAAATTATTGAAAAATATTACTATGAAAAATCAAAAAATAAAAGATGGGAACTACCAAACATTCAAACAGTAATTCCTGAGTATCCTCGAAAAACAGCAGTTGCAACCTTCAGGTTGATTACAGGACATGATTGTCTGGCAAAACATTTAAACAGAATTGGGATATATTCTTCACCACTCTGTCCTCTATGTGATCTGCAAGAGGAAATGGATCGAGACCACCTTCAAATATGCCCGGCCACTTCTAATGCCCCATCCATCAGTGAAAAATATTGGAGAGCAAGAGAATTAATGACTTCATTGTCAGAAATCCAGCATTAGCTAACAACAACTTTCATCATTGTGTGCCCCTTCTACAAAATAATCTGCTCTATTTCGATGTTGAGTTTTGTTGGAACATCTGACAAGGCACCAACCAAAACCTTATTTTTATTCTGATATTGACAGCTGTCCAATATTAGAGAAAGGTTGCTTGCAGTACCAGTTTCCTTTTCTAAAATGTCAATTATGCAGCTTGTGAATTCATTTGCTGAGACTTTTCCTTCTGTCATGCCAGAAATATAAATGAACATCTTTTGTGTTTTTTACATAGATGTTCAGATTGCGAATCTGAAGCTTCTATCTATATTACTGCTTTGAAACAAGCAATTTGGGGCATAACAATACACTTTAAACATCCATTGTCAACACAAGGGTTGTTTCTGCCGTGCAAGATTCAGCTGTTTCCTTAGCGTTACGAGCATCGAGCATCTTCTTTCTTTTTAACATGAGTTTTAAAGTTATCCTCTGTTAGATTACCTTCTTTAAATGTCACACAGGTATCACACTGATCTTTTCTAGGCTTGAACACAGAAATTTTCCTGTCTTCTAGGATTTCACAGAACCTCTTCCTCAGTATATATTTTGTCCCATTTTCTTCACACCATAACTTATAAATTTCATGCATATTGTTAACAGATTTAAAATCAGGCTCTACATAAACTTGATAACTAGAGAATCAACAATAGTGGCTTGGCACTTTAGGAATTATCCCCAATCACTGTTTCATGGAATCTGATTTAAGTTTCGTTGAACTGCTTGTGTCGTCATGTTGGTCCGAGTTTTTCCGCTTTCTTGTTTCTTCAGTTTTTGCCGTATCACTATTGTTATACAAATGGAAAGGCTTTGCCCACTCATCAGAGACATCCTGTTTTAGGGCTGTAGTTGCAAGGAAAAAGTTCTTCCAAGCTCTGAAGCCGGAAGGCTTCTGTCAGCAAATAGCGTTTGTAACCATACATTTTCTTTGACAGCTCTTCAACAATTCTGCTTACTCTCCTCCTAATAGTTGTATGAAAATTCACTAATCCATATACATGCACCTTCTTTTCATCCCATGAGCTAAACTCCCACATTGGAGTCATTCCATGTCAAATCGCACAAAATTTGACCTTCATGTCTCCGATTTCATTAATATTAAATTTAGGTGTTCTGTGAATGAAAAAATGATACACCTATTCTTTTGTTTGTCTATAAATTAATTATTTTGGTAAATATAAAACATTAACTTTTGGGGTATTTTATGCACACCGCTCTACATAAATATAAATATCTCTGGTATTATTTTTCAGATAAATATGATCTGTAGCTCATTTTGAACATTGAAATGTGTACTTTATTTATATGTTAAACAAAAAATAGTTTAATATTTCCTATTTTTATAAAGCCATTAGTGTTAAAAACATCAGTAAAAATACTTATGTTTTACTTTAAATTTCCGGAAAAAATTTTAAAATGTAGCGTGATGATGCCATATAATCCTAGAAAAAATTCAGATTGGAATTCCAAATATATACAGAGAAATTAAATAAGTTTCCAAGCCAAGCAACACAGATAACGCTGTCTTCATGGTCAAGAGGTATACATACCACTTGCAGCTGATTGCATACCATGTGTTGTGGTTCCATCAAGATCAAACTGTTAATATAAACACTGAAATTGGTCATTCCACGTCATGTTGAACCTTCTGAAACGTGACATACTATTTTTTCCAAGGTTTTAATGTTATCAGTAGATGAAATTAAATAACCCATGTTTTCTTTTTGGTGTGACATACTTATTTTGCGCTTTATTGACTATTATTTTTAGCGTATATTCACATGCTGTATCATATAAAAATCATTATACTGAATATTATTTGAATTTTAGAATTTTTGTGCTTGCAGCATTCTGAAGTTAAAAAAGTTGCAGTTATACATACCATTTTTTTTAGGTTTACTCAAAATATAAAATAGGCCCCTTTTAAGGGGTAGTATTATTAAAATACATTTTAATTACTAAACGCTTACTTTTAAAAAAATGAAAAAAGATAAATATCGTCAGAAATATTGTGCATTGAACTACGCTGGTTTCAGAATGGGATTCAAATAAAAAGTGATATAAATACTTTACTAATGACATGTGCGTGGTGAGTCACTTGGATCGATTGGGGAAAGTGATATGAACACTGGGCAAGGTGTCATTGCAGATCCGGTGTTTATTGTTTGCATAATATACTTTTATTGCTAGTTGACCTTTAGTAAATACTAATTATAAGGATTGCTTGTCACAAATTATCTGTAATCCCCATCATCCTGCTATTATTTAAAGAAATGTAATGCATGTCCAGAAACTGAACATCTAATACATTGTTTACAACTAGATGAACAATCTATCCAAGAGATTACTTACAGGCAATGGGTGACTGGATCGCACAAATTTAGAAAGCTTGTTATCGCCAGTGAAGGATTTCCTAGACATATTGTCAAGAAAGCTCACTAATTTACTATCACTCAGCAACAAAATTTATTTTTGACAGAGTACAAACAAAATTTGACATTAGGTGAATGCATAGTAATAGCCGTTTTCTTGAAAAATTACGCATTTGTTTTCCAGAATTGTGATCAGGGCGTACACTGGAACAATAGACAGGCCATGATTCACCCTTTTGTGGCCTACTACAAAGACAATAGCAGTATAAAACAAACATTTTGTTGCTATTTCTGAATGCGTAAAACATGACACCAGAGCTGTTCATCTTTTCCAAACAAAGCTATTACTATTTTTGAAACAGCATTTGGGTGTGTTGCATAAAATACTATACTTTTCAGATGGCTCAAGTGCTCAGTATAAAAATAAAAGAAACTTTTCAAATATTTGTTTCCAAGAAAACGACTTTCAAATTCGAGCAGAATGGTACTTATTTGCTACATCACACGGAAAAGGACCTTGTGATGGAATTGGCGGTATTGTTAAGAGACTTGCAATGAAAGCAAGCCTTCATCCTGGAATAGATCCTATCACAACGCCAAGAAAACTCTTTAACTGGGCCCAGAAAAACATTTCTAACATTGCCTTCAACTTTTTCTCCGATAGCGAACACAAGGAGCATAATAATACCTGATTCATTCACTTGAGAACGAGGCTAGCGCTATCTCGTGTAATCGTTGCATGATGTGCTTGTAACACGATTGGACAAGACAGCGCTAGCCTCGTTCGCAAGTGAGTGAATCAGCTAGCTGTCAAGTCCCAGTTTAGTTCTCACCAACTTTAAGTGATGTCACAGTGAAAGTGGAACTAGATCCAAACAGTGAAGTGACAGTGAAAGCTGTATGAATTCACAATACTCTTTATGTTCCTTGATTCAGAAATCAGAAAACATGCTTTTCATTTTTTCCATACAGAGACACCACCATTCCTTTGTGCAGTGTGGAATTAATTGTCTTAATGAATACTCAAGCTCCTCAACTAGTGGCCCCTCCACTACACTTATATTGAGCTATGGAACTGCTATTGCAATCTAAAGCAGAGTGGTTACCACGTGCACTCGGGTTATAGAAAGCCAGCTAATGATTATACCAAAGGTTTTGTTCATGGAGAGTATAAAACAGAGTTATTTTTCACTTGTTTTTGGGCATTCATTCCCAATAACAATGATTGACTATTCTTCGTCTAACAAGGGAACTGTACCCCATGAACAAAAACAAAGTCATGTCTGGAATGCCAGGCTACTTGGACAGCAGAGAACAACTCCACGAGTACCAAATAACTTGGAGTTTTCAAAAAATAGGTATGTCTATTTGTCCTCTATGTGTGTATATCTGTATGTATGTAAGCACATATCAATGAGTATACAGGGTGGAAGTGAAATAATCTGCCTGACTGAAAGAGGTGAGAGAGTGGATGTAAACTAACAAAAAATTCCAATAAGTTTTTCATAATTAAGTGCACCGTTAACTGGATAATCACATTAAGGTGAGAGTGTGTGGCAACGTGGCACAACCTGTTGATTCAGGTACTTAGCTTCTATCGGCGTATCAATGAACTATTCTAATGCTCTATAAAAACTATTTAAGTAATGTTAGCCATGTATTGAATTCAGATGTTTTGTTGCACTGTGCCAGACACCAGAAAATTACATGAAAAAGTAAGGTTATGGCTAATAGTCTCATAAGAGAACATTACCTCAAATCTTACATTTCCACATAATTACAAAGATTTTATTTTGTATGTTTAAAGGTCTGAAAATCTGGCCTGTTCTATTTGAGAGGATTATGCCATGATAAGATAGCCACCTCAGATGGAATTGTATTCTTGTTTTAAACGCCGCACAAAATTAACTTTCAACACTGGTTGCAGTATTACATCCATTAGGAAGTCACAAATATGAGAAACATTAACAAAGAAACTTCAAATATGCCCTAATCAGTCAGAAATACATAAATTCACTTGAAATTAAACGAATACACACTAAGTCCATGTCTACTTACTGTGCACGTACACTGAGCAAACGCGAGTTGCTTTATTCACTTTATTTACAGAATGGTAGGGACCTAACAGGATATTTATGTTCACAATAAATAGTAAGGTAGTTTGTCTCTAACACTTACACATGTGAACACATGCAGTTTTCATATAGTCTGTAAGATGTGTGTATGAAGCATTGGTACAGAGACTGGCAGCTAATGACAAGGTTAGGTTATATCTACATTGGGTACTTAGTATGTGATGAACTGATGAATGTGCATTGGGTATTCCAAAGATTATGTCACTCTTGCATGAAACACCCCTTACGTAAGTGTGCAATTCGCTGTAATATTTGATATACCTGATTTAAGCACTAATATGCTTTATGCAAGCCATACCTACATCTGTAAAAAGGAATTTATATACAAGTAATATGATGCAGAAGCTTTCAGAAGCACTCAAGGTAAGTAGGGAAGTGCTTTCGCTTCCAACAATTACTCCAAGTTTTAACAAGAATCTTATGAGCGCCAAAGAACTCAAATTAGCTCAATTTGCAATGCGAAGTTTCTGACAAGATTTGTGCGCTTGAGTATGTGCGAAAGATACAAAAATATTTCAAGAAATGTAGGTAAACAAACTTGACACTGGTGTTCGTGCCCACAGTCACGGACTAACCATTATTTATGTGGCAGCTTTAGAAACAAAAATGGCCATACTTTTAATAACTAACATTTTTTAGCAATAACAAGTATGCAATAACATTGGGATTAATTTGAAATAAGACTTCAGAGTAAGTATTCAATACCTGTAATCAGGCATCACATCTTTTGCGGCTTTGACAAAAAAACAATTGCATGCAATTAAGTAAATATTCTGCGCGATCTACACAGATATGCAAAGAAAATAAACACAGCTGATGCGATGTTGCCAGTTCTAACAGACGTAAGAAAACAACTAACTCTGGGTTTTTAAATTTAATTTACACAAAAACTTAAATGTATTGGAGTACACCAAAGGAAAAAGTTGTCGTTTATTCAATTCTCTATGAATATAGCTATAAATCAAGAACTTTTAACCAATAATAATTCAGTCAGGTGATGATAAATTTTTTTTGATAAAAATGTTTTTTTCTAGTTTAGTAGAAAACTATAAACTTTTCAGCCTTTTGGTATTAGACTTTATTGTTATTCACAATAAGAGAACTTTACTGTTAAAATATGGCGGACTATTTCACTTCCACCCTGTATGCATTCCAAACATGATTCTTTTTTGTCCACAGGTTTACATGAGTGCATATTGAAAACTTTGCACAGAGATAGAAAATCACAACAATTAGATACACACAAAACATTAGTTGCTTAAATTAACATAAGTATTTGAGAACCTATCTGGAGTATTGCATCTAGAAACAATAGCAGGCACTTGCTGCCACTATTTGAGGAACCATGAACATGGAACCACAGTGAGTGCTGGAGAGTTGTCAGTGACTGTATAAAACATAAGATAGTATAGCCTGGCAGGGGCCACCCCACCATGGCAGTTGACAAATACTACTCAATACTTCAAGCTTAATGTTTTAATTTCACATATTTCCAGTTTATTTTAGTAATGCTTTATGTGTATCTGCCTGTGCTGTTTGTTTATGTGTGTGTGATGTTTGAAGTCAACTTTTGATAGGCACCCTTGTCAGTTCCCTTGTAAAGCGGGCGTTAAACACTACAAACAACAAAAAAAGTTCCCTTGTAAGTCATTTTTAAGTATTTTATGAAAGAAAAGATATGTATTGATCAGGAGTGTTAAAATGTTGATATTATTTCTGAAGCATAAAGTTTTAAAATAACTATTTAAGGTTTTAAAAAAAGGAATGATTGGATTCTGATGTTAGTAAGAAGAAAGGAAAAAGATGACATGGGAGCAGAGAAATCAAACATTTTGATACTATCTTCTTCTCCCTGTTTAGTGACACATATGTTCTCTCTAGCAGATTTCAAGTGTGCAGCAAAATATTTTCATGTTACCAGGTCAGAAATTCTTATATAGAAGGCATGGATTGGAAGAAAGGCCACCTTTTAGGAACTGGAGCTTTCAGTTCTTGTTATCAAGCTCAAGATGTAGCAACAGGAGTACTCATGGCAGTTAAGCAGGTATATGATCTATTGTAATTTACACATAGGTTAGTTGCAGTATGTATATTGATGGAGTTGGCAGTAAGGACTTAAAGTAAAACCTTATGAGCAGCATGCACCATGTTGGAGTTAATTACTTGGGTAGTAACATTTACTAAAAAAGTCCATACAATGGAAGTAGGTTATTACGAGAGTGATTTACTCCTTTAGTTGCTACTACAGAAATAAGAGTTCATTATGTGCAGAGTATTTTTTTTTTGTTTATGCAATTTACTTAAAGCAATCATAAAGTTACGTGCAATAGAAAAACGGGGAAAAACATCAGCAAAATAAATAAATGCTTGTTGGTGTAGGTAATCATAATCCATGTGAACAATCAAGAGTGCATTAAACTTGATATAAAGATGCTGGGTAAAAACAGAAATGTCTGTAAAATTGTTGCTTCTAGCGACAAAAAATGCAACAAAGAGCAGCTCATCTTTAAAAATGTTGCATTGCAGTCTTTTTTTACCCGCCTCGGTAGCGTGATGGTTGGCGTGTCTGCCTCACGTTCAAGAGGTCGCGAGTTCGAATCTCGCTTAGGGTAAGTTATCCAGGTAAGGTTTTTTTCCAAGGTTTTCCCTACCCTGAGAAGAGAAATGTCAGGTAACTTAAAGCTCCATGGACCTCGGGCTCATTTGAGCATCATTTCATTTCATTCATTCGTCCGATGTGACACAATGTTGGAGGACATTAATTAAAAAAAAATTATGTTTTGAGAAGAAATACATTTTGGATTTTGGAAAAATTCCCCATTTTTATCTGATGGGCACAGAATAGGGACATGCATGCGGTCAGTTGCACCCACAATTTGTAGGCAACTTATGAAAGTGAAGAATTGCCTTTATTGTCTGAATACTCATAATCATTTGTGGGTATATTTAATAGAGCTGTCAATCGATTAAAAATTTTGATTGGTTAACCAAATACCTTTAATCAGTCAATCCAATTTTTATCGTGTTCACACAGTATAATTGTGAAAAGGCACCTGGCACTATGTAGTTTTGTAATTCTATATCTTGTAAATGAGAAATGTTTATAATATTCATTTTATTGTTTAACTTATATTTGTTGACTTGCAATTAATAACAAATAAATAAAAAGCAGTTTAAGTTCATACTTTTAATATTCTTCGATATAAACAATTTAATGACAAAAGTTTGAAAATGTAAAGTTGACAGTTACAGTCGCACCTCTTTGTTATAGGACATAGACATGTTAGTACATTTACATGTTCAGAACTAGGGACAGGCTTTCTCTTAGTAACAATATTTCCAGCACCACTGAACACTCTTCTCATAAGGAACTGAAGTAGCTGGAATTAAAGCAACTTTTTCACTGTGCATGCAATATGTAGCTAAACTAAATGTGTTTTCCACCATTACAGAGGGCCTGAGAAGTCATTTTCTACTTCTCCCAACGACTTATATACTGCAATTTCCATCATAAGTGGAGCCAAAATTGAAACTGAAATGTTATGACCAGACTGCTGTTTGTCTTTGATTTCAAAATTCAGTTTCCTCTTCTTGCTGCATGGTTCTACTGGAACTTGTGCTCCACCCACATCTCTCCACAAATTCTTGTGCACACAGATTTCTGGTCCTTTTTTTCAATACATCTTAGATATTTAAATCTAGGATCGAGGGAATAACTTTCTGGTATGTCTTCAAATTACGCCAATCATTTATCCTAGCCATTAAATCTTCTACTAGAGTCATTTAAATCTAGCTATGTATCCAGGATCAACATCGGAACAATGTAAAGATAATTTCAAGCGTGTTACTGCAAACAATACAACACTATCTGTTAGATATTTGCTACCATCAAGGAGGTCTGTTAGTTTTAAACATAGTTTCAGATATGCAATCATTTTTTTCTATCATTCCCATTCAGCTAATGTTAAGGTCTGATATCAGGTGGTTTGCTCTAGCCATGGGCAGAACGTGTGTTGTGATTATGACTGTAATTGTGGCCTTGACTTGAAATAGCACTGATTTCATGTCTCCTACCCCAAGCGTATGTTCTGTGTCAAGCAGGTTGCAGAACCTAATGAGTTGGGGTTTGCCCACCGCTGGTTTGGTTAATGCAATGTCTATAATACCCCTTTTAACTTTCCTAAGACTCTTGAGCATGAAATGTGTTATTTCGTTGAGTAACTTTTGTCCTGTTTTAATTTACGTACAGCAAGGCCTTGTTTTCTAATTTTTTTATCAGCTGATTTTCTAGATAAGGACAGTGTTGTTGTTGTTATTATTATTATTGTTATTGTTATTATTATTATTATTATTATTATTATTATTATTATTATTATTATTATTATTATTATTATTATTATTATTATTATTATTATTACTATTATTACTATTATTCCAATCAGTATAAATGAAGACAAGAAATTAAAGTGTAAATCTCTGTGCATAATGGATATGTTTCAAAATGAAGAATGTGATGTTATTAACATTCAAACTAAGCCACATAGGAAATAACATAATCAAAATAAAACAGTAACAAATGGAACACAACCATTCATGGTGTATTTAAATAATAAAATAACATTAAATTAAACTTGTACCATAACTTGTTTTGAAAGAAGATAGAAACAGCTATGTGTTCTAAATTATTAACTTTGAAGATCAGTCAACAGTTGAAACACAAACATCACTTATATGTGAGCCACCTGATATCATCAGATGTTGCCTGGTTGGTTTGTGATAGTATTGTTGTGCTTGCTGATATTGGTAGTGGCAGCATCTTATGAAACGTACTTCAAGATTGGGTATTTCCACTGCAAATGTGAGAGGTTTTATATAGGAAAACTTAAGAGAATCTTGGGAATTAGTTTGAAAGAACGCATGAGATGCCTGCATTATAAAGAGACAGACAAATCACACCATTTCTGGCCAACTAATCACATTATACCCAAGGGACATCAATGGGAGGGGGAGAGGGAATGAAATTTAAAGCATTGATGGCATATAATTGTGTTATCCGACATGATTGGTGTATGGTTTATCCTGCCAGCTAAGTCCATAATGTATGCTTGCTGCCAGTTGCTGAAAATCTAGCGGAGTGCCTTTTGTGTTCTGTGGTGCTGTCGTTTGGGACAAACAGAAAAGTATGCAGTCATAGAACACGTATTACTAGTGCCAGGGGAACACATTATACATCTGTCCTATCTTACATGGTTCATTATTACATCCATTTAAGTTGCAAAGCCATAGAGATTTTCAAACATAAAGATAACTTCAATAGGATGGAAGAAACAAAGCGCCTAAATAAACCTTGGCATCCAGCATTATACAAAGCTCGCAAGAAACCTGACCAGAGACAAATACAAGATCATACGCCATCAACAGCCTCAGCCACAGTAAATGCTAACCTATAGACAACAATCATAGACAATGGAAGCAGCCTCCACTTTAGCCCAGCCTACGCAGCAGCCAAACCAATAAACAAAGACTGGACCAACTGCCCACACATGCTAAGCATACAAAACCTGTGAAACCAAATGGCTCCATATCAGAGATTAGCAGAGTACTACGGTCACACCACTGAGGATGTTTGACACAGCTTTGAACGAAACGTCTGGAAGAAGATTTTCCTGTAGGCCACGGCCCACAAGTCTGGATAATCCTTTTCTATTCAATGATGCTGGTCATGAAAGCTTATACAATTTGATCAATTAAATGAGTTACTTATGAAATTAGTTAGCGAACCATTTCCTCCTGTGTTACAGAGAGATGTTTGTGCTAAGGCTTCATTAGCAAATAGAATTGCACTCATGCACATGTGAATGTTTACATCAGTACCAATTCTCAGTGTGCGGCCAGAATAACATTGTGATATGTTAAGACAATTTTTACTTTTTCTACTTATGGTAAGTAGAGGAAGTATTTTATTCTACCCAAAAATTTGATGTCCAGATTTTACCGGAAATATGTTTTAAGGCCCCTTGAATCCAAAAGAAAAAAAGCACTTTTAGAAAAAGGTGTGTGTGCAGCATAACTCAGAAACGAAAAGTCTGTTAAAAACCGAAGTTGGTATTTAAGTTTAATATCTTTTAAGGATGCGACATGAATATTTTGAAGAACTTTCTTCACCCTAAACTACCCTTTACATGGAAAATTTTTCAAAAATTTTGATTTTGTCGAAAATGACTAACGATTTTGATTAAAATGCCATATGTCTAAGATATGTTTATGACAAATGAAATGTATATTTTGAATTTTCTGACTATAGCCCACGTAGTCCTGTTTACTCCGGATAACTTTTCCATAACTAGTAAACTGTAAGAGATAGACCAAATCTTACTGTACAAAAAATTTAGATCTTGCTAAAACACACAGTTTATGTCCAAAAAATTTTTTTATAGAGCAAACAATTTCTGAGATATTCCTCGTTATTTGTGTGAGTTTTGAAATACTTAAATTTGCATCAAATGGAAGATCATTATTCATTCTTTTATACCTTAGCCATGCAAAGAGAAGAGAATTTCGAAACTTTAAAAGATTTGACTATTGCCTAAAGCCTACTGTGTTTCCATATTCTCCTTGCACCTACAAGGAAATAAGCAATAAGATAAGTTCTGCAAATGTTTGTCTCAAATAACACAAAGAAGATATAGGAATAAGAGTTTGTAAGAATTGTTAGTACAAGAGTAGAGAAAGTCATGTGAGTGCAACACAGATTTTTTTTTAATTTCAGTGTTAACCTGGCATTTTTATTATCTAAGTATTAATATTTACAAATATTACAACCCATTTACAAATGGGTTTACAAATATTAAAGCATGACAAAAATATGTTTAAAGCTGTGAGTTGCTTTGTTTTCCAGGTATCATTTCATCGCTCTTCAAAAGAGGAACAAAATATGGCAGAAAACAGAATTCGAGAAGAGATTGTCACCATGGTTAGACTGAGACATTGTAACATACTTCGAATCTTTGGTGCTACCAAGCGTGGAAGTCATTTCAATATGTTTGTGGAGTGGATGGCTGGGGGCTCTGTAGCTGGAATGTTACAAAAATATGGGGCATTCAGTGAACAGATTATAATCAGCTATACCAAGCAAATACTCGAAGGACTATCTTACCTTCATGACAATCATATTTTGCACCGCGACCTTAAAGGTGAGTCTTTTAACATTAACTTTGAAGGGATGAATATCATGTGCCAATTATTTTCCAAATTAAAGTTCAGGAAATATAATAGTACCAACATATACTGTGGTAATACTTATTCGTTTACTCTTGCCATAAAGGTGCACATCATTTTTGACAGATATCAAGAGTTTCTCTGAAATGCAATACAGATTATCCTTCTTTCATTGTAACAATTTTTCATCTGTGATAGACATCCAAGTGGTGTGCAGAAAAGTGTTTGCCTATATTTTAACAAAGAAAGTGGCATCAACATCTCATGATCATTCGTACTGCATCTTGAGGCAATACAGAATTTACTGGCACCAAACAACTTCTCTGAAAAAGAAGAACATTTAAGAACTGAAAAGCAGATTGTAAGAAACTGCTTGAGCCAAAATAAAACCAACTTACAGCCGCACATGCAGCGGAAGATCTGTGGTTCAAATCCCGACTAGGGCATTGAATTTTTCTGTCCTGACTGTACCTCTTGTAAAATACTATTCATTTCTATAGGTTTCATCATCTAGCAGCAAAGTGGTTTTCTGATAATATAAATGGCAATGCTGCAAACTGTATTCATCCTTACACATGCTCGTAGCCGGTGTTGTATCTGTTGGCTGCTTGATCATGTTTGAGTGAAATTAAATGTTTGTGTCCATGACAGAAATGAATGCTTCTGATGTATTCATTTGAAGTAATGATAAAAATCCACACATTTTCTTTATTTAAAGAATATGATAGTTGAAATAATCTATGTTGTTCAAAGTTGAGACTATATTGACTCCTTTAAATAAATTTACAAATAACAGGCTGCAAATTGTAATATTCTTTTCCATAACCAATAGTGATTGCTTTAAACATACAATAAGTGTATAAAAGTGTGTAAATAAAGCATACAAAAATTAAATAACATGTGGATTACACAACAGACTAAAAGTTGCCCTCTTATTGTAAGTGAAAGCTCGTAGTCCTCCATAAATAAAAAGAGAAGGGAAATGTTTGTCTTCCTTGCTGGATAAAAATAAAACTAGTGAAATGAAAGGAGGTCTTTTTTACAAAATAAAGAGTATGAGAAGCAAAGTATTCATGTCTGTTACAGAGGTGAAGCACTATTTATATATTCCTTGAGATAAATCCATGTCTACAGTTTTCCTTACAAAAACAGTGTTAGAATTGACGTGTAATAAATTTCAGAGTTCTCTAAAAGAAGTACTCCAAAACACACATGAATAAATACTATTGCTAGAACTTTTACACATAATGATCAATCTGTTGTTACATTCCAGGTTACGAACTTTTGACGTTTCTCCACAGATACAACAAAGTATTAAATTTTGTTGCATTATGTTTTAATACAAGGTTACAGACTGTACAGTCTGTACTAATCGGCATACCGTGCTATTATAGGCCAGAGCTTATTTGTCTGTCATTTATCACAATAATGGTCCCTCTTCACTGGGCTGTCACAAAATGCACAGCGTGCAGTTCTAAAATTTGAGTGCCATACTGGTGATATATAGTAACCAGCAATAATATGTATGAATATTCAGTAATGGATGATCTGAACTGTAAAGTCATTTCTCTCATGTAAATTGTTAATCATATTCAATGGGATTAGAATTTTTCGTCAAGTTGGAAGTAAAGAAATTGGTACTGTCAAATGGGAAAATCTGTGCTTTCAATTCATTCTTTCTTTAAAAAAATCCATATCCTTTATTATTAATCACTAATAAGAATTTGTCTTGTTTCAAAACAGATGGAAAAGGCTGTATTCAAACACTTCTTTTCCAAAGTGCAGTTATGAAAAAAAATTCACATTAAGAGTTCTTATTGGAGAATGAATAGTGCCAAAAAATAATTTTCAGCTTTGAGGGTATACTTTCTACAAAACTCAATGCAATGGAATATTTGCAGAGAACATTATAATCCTTCAAAGTGGGTCTGACACTTTCAGTGTAGATTGTAATAATAGTTGGACTAAACTCTTGATTTGCTGTCAGATTTTCACACCCATCATCAACTATAACACAAGGTTTAACTCGGCACGTTCTGCACTATTCTTGTCTAGCACGGATTGTGGGTTTCTGTCCTTGAAATGGTCTATCCAATACCTGCGGTGGTATGTGGGTAAGTAGGCATCAGTGGTGTTGCAACTCTTGCAAGTAAAGTATCGGTTGTCAATGTGACAATGAAGAAGGATAACCTGCCACCAGTGTATGTACCCTGCCTTGCTCACCATAAAAGAGGGGTGTCCTAGAAAGAGATGGAAAATACCTATTTCTTTCTCTTTCTAAAAACTAGGTGCCAGGTTAAACCTTGTCCCTTATACCTCTACCATATTCCTGGACATTAATGTTACATCAATTAATTTAAATGTGTGATAGAAGATTAGAGTTTTGATCAATATGACATTTTACCAGGTGCAAACCTTCTGATAGACAGCACAGGACAACATCTACGAATTGGTGACTTCGGTACAGCAGCTTGCCTAATATCCCAAACAACAGCACCAGGGGAATTTCAGGGACAACTCCTTGGGACTATTGCATTTATGGCTCCAGAGGTCTTACGTGGTGAAAGCTATGGTCGATCTTGTGATATTTGGGGTGTTGGATGCTGTGTGATAGAAATGGCATCAACAAAACACCCATGGCAGGAGAATTGTATGTCAAATTGCTTGGCATTAATATATAAGGTATGTAATGTATTAACATCATTTGTTTAAGATAAAGTTCCAAAATGATCGGGGTTAATTTAATGCAACAGTATATTACATATTTCAAAGACATTAAAATCTGTATTGTATACATTATGTGAAATTAGAGGTAGGCTATTACTTGCTTCAAGTTTTAGATACCATCTAAATAAACAGCAGTTAGGTACGAATTTCTTCACCAATGTTCAGTTAGGCTTTTTGTAAGTCAAAACATAAACTAGGAAAGCACAGTGTACAGCATCTTTCAATAAAGTCTTGTTAATGTTTAGCAATCAAAATGACACAAACCTGCCCATTCATGTGTTTAAAAGATTACGTTTGTACAGTTGTAGTTGTATGTGTAGTCATATTGAAGAAAATACTATTATGCCACATCATCAAGGATTATAGTGTAATGGGAAGTAAGCATTGTAATAACAGTATATTAGAAAATAAGGTAGCTAAACATTAATAGAAGCAGTCAACAACAATCTTCTGCAAAACCTACCACATTAGAACAGGACTTTTCATTTGTACAGTAGAGGTCTGCACGGGACGAAATTCTTAGGTTCAGCACAGCACGGTCTGGCCTTAACCAAGCCGAAGCCTAGCCCGAATTATTATTATTATTATTATTATTATTATTATTATTATTATTATTATTATTATTATTATTATTATTATTATTATTATTATTATTATTATTATTATTATTATTATTATTATTATTGTTGTTGTTGTTGTTACTGTTGTTGTTACTTGAAACTTTTCAGCAAAATAAGGATATAGAAATCCTAGTAAAGAAATACTGCAATAATTGTGCTAATCTTGGAATTTCGACATCAGTGACCAAAAAATATAACTATTTCATAACTTAATTTTCGAGCCCAGGTTCAGCCCAAGCCTGACAAGCATTTTTCAAATTAGGCCCGTACCCAGCCCATGGGCCAGACTGGGCCTAGGCCCAAGCCCATACAGATCTCTATTGTATAGCTCAGTTCTACAGGCATGTGAATGATTTGACTTAAGAAACAACTGATGGTGTTAGTAACCAATCTGACTATAGGTTCATCATTAGTTTTATTCACTTCTGCAGTGAAGTGTACTCACATTCACTCCCATATCCATACTTCAACACTCTGTAAAAGGTAGGGAGTAATTTTAATTAAAGAAACATTCCTCCATCTCAGCCAGGAATTAAACTTGGAACATTGGATTGAGAAATGAGAAACTTGACCACTCAACCATGTGGCAGTCAACATGACTTTTGTGAATTAGGAGAATCATATTTATTTTTATTTCATAGCCTGTTGAAACACATTATGCAAAATGCCAATAATAAATGTTGTTAAGGTTGGTTTTGTGAACACTCTTCCACCTACGTGAAACAGTTGATTTCCTTAATTATTTCCCAGGCTTTGGGACCATAGTCTACTGGGCCTTTCCTAGACATTTCAGTTACTCCTACTGTAAATATCTTCAATGGCAATAGTGAGGTCGAAGTGTCCTGCTGGAAGACTCAACTGCGCTTGTGGTTGCCACTTCCTGGGTAATGTTATTTTATTTATATTTGCAGCCAGTGGGATGGTCTGCAGTGATTGGTGCAGGCAGGGGATGAGTTGGACTTGAGCAGGTGGAGCACTATGTTGCACTGTCTGATTGGCTCAAAAGTTAGTGAAGTATTCATCCAGGGAACACTAACCACATCACTGCTGAGTTTTCCATCAGGACACTTTGACCTTGCTACTGCCATTGTAGCTGTCCTAGTAGAAGTAGACAAAATGTCTGGAAAGAAAGGAGCTCACAAGCCCAGGAACCTGTTTGCTTAGTATTGACCCTAGTTGTGAAGTCCACAAAACGTGATATTTTGTGAGGACCAAATAGTTATGCTGTGTTGCATTACTGTCACCTGTGTTTGCAAGATTTCTTCAGTTACAAAAATACTCTCATAAAAAGGAAGTAATTCATATTTGAGGTTAAACAAATGAATATTACAAATAGAAGCAATATTAACAGTGAAGTATTCATGTTTGAGGTCATTTGAGTCACTTTTTTACACTCACCTTCACTTAAATTGTTTTAAAAACAGGAATTGTTTTCAAGGCTGGTCCCATCAGCTGTTGGGCGACACAAACTGTAAACAAAGTTTGTGATCATGTTGCATAATGACGATATTGCAACTCTAATATTTCAACTGCTCACACCCGGCACACAACTAACGTGTGGTTTACCTGACGTAGAGCCAAGGTCAGGGTAGCCTAACCCCTTTGCCCTCCATCAAGCCCTGGCCGAAAAGAATACGAATGGACTGTAGTTAACTGTTCATAATGAAATTTGTTTTAAACAAAATGTGAACATGAAAATTTTCTTTAAGTAGAGACCCTGAAAAGTGATGAATAAATTCAATAACAAGTAGTACCAAAATGTAACTCTCCATGGGATAAAAACTTTAAAAGTTGTTTTTGGTAGTAAGTAAACTAAGATCTAAAATTTTAACATACATAAAATGTACATATCACACATGAAAAGAGCTCTTCATTGTGACTTTGTTTCTTATTTACTTTATGCTCTGCCTCAGTGCTTGATACACAAGAAACAATTTGTGCAAATGTTACAAAACGTTACTTTGCTTCTAGAGTTTTTTAAATATAGGCACAATTCAAATAATTTCACTTTCAAACTCCTCACGACATATCAATGCTAAGAAGTGGCCTTTTCAATACTGAGAACAGCCATTCCATAAATGGTGCTATCTCAGACCAGGTAAATGGGTAAGAAGTAAATTATGTTGGCAACGTAGTGATGGAACTTAGTTGTAGTTCCTTTTGTTAAAACTTCAATTGCTCACATCAGATGACTCAGACACATAGAAAGTTTTTTTATGCTGTCTGAATTTCTATACATTTCACAATGAGATTTATATATATGCTATAGTGCTGGTTGTACCTTTTCAGTCTTTCCATTCCTGTGAAAGGAGTGCTAATGCATGCATCATCCACTTGAAGTTGCATATGGCATCAGCATACATGGGAAAATTTGTTCCTTTGACAAACAGTTTCCAAGCGAAGATGTTCCACTCATCCGATGGAATTAATTAGATTCAAGTGCATTTGATTTCTTATACAGAATATGAGAATAAAGGGGTCCTGAAGGAAAATGAAGGAGTAAGATGGAGAGATAGGGAATTAAAAGAGGCTTCTGGAATCAAATTAAGGGTGGATAATATCGAAATTCAGGAAGTTTTTAGCACTTCTAATATCAGTTTCACAGTTCATTTGAGTTAAAGCTAGAATGTGGAAAGGAGATGTATGTAGAAAAAGGTGATATAGGTAACCAGAGAAGGAATTGCATGGACTTGAACAGAGGCAGTAAAATTGAAAGGTATAGAAAGGAGAAGGTAGTTACACAATGTCCATTACCTGGAATGAAGGATAGTTATTGGCATGCAATTTTGGAATATAAAAAAACCAGAGAAATGAGGGATAAATTAACATTGAAGAATGGGATAATTTACCAAAACAACTGCGGGAGTAAAATCACACAAGGATATGAAAGAAAAAAAATGGTAGCTATTTAGGAAGTGTAAAACAAAAATGTGTTGAGAAAATTTTGTAAGGAAAATATATAGGTACACTAGAAGTTGTCAATCTGGGTGACTCAATTGGTTAGATGCTGGCCTACTGATCCCAAGATTGTGGGTTCAAACCCAGCCCAGACTAATGGGTTTTAAGTGTACTTAAAAGCAATCACCCCATGTCAGTAGATTTACAGGCATGTAAAGCAATTTCTGCAGTGCGAAATCCTGGCACACTGGCGGCACTGATTATGGTCCTGGCAATTGACAGCATCCTTAACAAACAGAGTTTATACAGTTTAGGTGTAGTGGTCCCAGAAGTGAGATAATTATGGTGTTGAAGCTTCCTGGGACTTACAGTTTAAACAGCAGAGCAATCAGGATTAGGATTGAGAGATGCCTATTTGCTAATAATTACAGGGTAGTCCGGAAGTGGGCGTAACCTCCCCCCCCGCCACCTGCTCTTACATTTTTTGTTTGATGGTCTAGGGAAGTTTCTTTTATGTGGTACATGTTGGCAATATTGCTTGCCATGTTTTGTTTGTTAACCTTGGTGGGTGTTAAGTTGAAGTTACAATCAACCATGTGTGACCCAAGTCCATACAGCATTGAACAAAGATTGATTAAGGAAATTGAAGCTATTAACAGTGAAGCAACAAGATTCTAAAGTAAGAACAAATTAGAAACTAAAAACTTCACTTATCTTAGTAATGTTGCAAGTTATTTTTTCAAACACTGACTCGAGTTTCAAGTTGACTCCAACTCATTCTCAAAGGTTTGTATAGCTTTGATAACTTGCAACATTACTAAGATAAGTGAAGTTTTTAGTTTATAATTTGTTCTTACTTCAGAAAGATTGATTGTTGCGGTTTGGCTTCACAAAAGACATCACACAGGTGACACCATTGAAAGTGTTTAAGTGAAATTTACAGACCAATTTGGTATTAATCCACCAAGAAAAGCAACAATGTTGGGGTCGGAAAAACGTGCATTTGCTACGGGCAGTGTGAAAAACCTTCCCTGAGGTAGTTGACCATTAAAACAGAGGGAAATGTGCAATGAAGTGAAAGCATTAGTGCAGCAATTTCCTTTAAAATCAACACATAAATCGTCTGCAGAGCTTGGCATTCCTTAGACCACCATGATAACTCACATGAAACAAGATTTGAAATTGAAGGTTTACTGTCCAATGCATGTGACTGAGTGACGGCGACATGTATGCGCAGAAAGAGACATGCAGAACTCCCCTTAATGTGTTCCATTCCCAACGAGCCCGTGGTGCATTCCTCTGCACAGATGAGTGTGCCATCTACCAGAGTAAACATTCTCAGAACGTTGTCATGTGGTGTAAGGAAAACCCGCTGTTTTATGAAGAGCTGGAGAGAAACCCACCACATGTTATAGTGTGGGCTGGATAAGCGCAACACACATTTTTGGGCCTTTCTTCTTTGAACGTAATGTTAATGGACATTCTTATCAGGAGATGCTTAAGTGTTTGGTACCACAACTGCAAGAAAATGGTATCAAAGACACTTGTCTTACAACAGGATAGAGCACCACCAAACTTTGTGATTCACATACGCAATAACCTGAATAACATTTTAAAGAACATGAAATAACTGGCTCCTCAAAATAAATATAATATAAAAATTTGCTTAATTTTTCTAAAAAGGACAAAATTACAAATTATGAAATGTCTGGCATTTATCAAGTTAGCTGTTTGGATTATTTACATTGGTAAAACAAATTGTCATTTAGAAATTAGAATAAAGGAACATTTTAGAAATATCAAGTATAAATAGGTAGACAAATCAGCTGTTGCAAATCATTTTTGGTCATTTAATCATGAAATAAATCCAGAGGTTAAATTATTAATGCAATTAAATGGGCCCATAGATTTAATGGTTTGGAAAAAAATGTTCATTTTGAAAAATAGGGACAGCATTATGAATCTCAAAATATCACTGATTGATTCTGTTAGTAAGTTTGTTTTGCATTCAGAGGTTGGTAGTGACATCATCGTTTGCATGTAATGGTCATAGCAAGGTTGGCCAAGGCCAGTTGCCTTGAGAATTCAGGGAGACCTGATGAAACTAGTCTCTATTTCTATAACTTACACCACATACTTGAGATAAGTGAAGCCTGTGGTCTCTACATTATTTGTGATAGTGGTGGATTAAAAAAGAATCATTGAGTTATACAGAATGCAGAGTTACCGAGAATACAGTTATCGGGGTTCTACTGTATATACATTAAAAATAGTGATTACAGTTATGTTCAAATTAAATATTGTTCACTTCATCTGACACTGTAGCTCTATTGCTGTTTCTTTCTAATGCATATTGTTGATGTGGCATCGTCATGCATGTGTACACACTAAGAGTTCCTGTTTTCTTACATGCTAAAGAATGCTAAATATACTGATTACTTTGAACAATAAACAATAACATTTACACTACAATTCATGCATACAAATTAATTACAGCACATACGAAACTACACATGCATTTGTTTCTGACAATCTAATTAATAAAACAAAATTAACTAGTTGAAATGTGATATTTCTACTGTGATTATGAAACAAACATGGTTTGTTAGATACATGTAAATGTTGTCTCGGGTTAAAACTAAAGGTACATGGCATGTCATCACTCTGTTATCTTCTTCATTATCTTCCTTTTACAGATTGCCTCAAGTGTGGATCCACCTTCTGTACCAGACAATCTTAGCCAGGAGGTGAAGGATTTAGCATTACAGTGCCTGCAAATTGACTCCAAGTTACGACCCACTGCAAAGGATCTGCTTCATCATGATTGCTTTGCTGTCTCACGTAATATGTAATATGATATATTTTTATTGATAATCGGGCATATTCAACATAAACCATGATAGCTGTACTTTTGTAGCTTTGTTGACCTCATATTCATATTCATAATCAGATTTATTCACCAAGAAAATTCATACAGAATATAGGCTTCATCAAAATTGTTAAGACAGACATTATCATATTTACAATATACAAAGTTTAAGAAAATAATACAAAGTCGCACCGAGGTGAAATGCAGATAC
Source organism: Tenodera sinensis (assembly GCA_030765045.1). NCBI lineage: Eukaryota > Metazoa > Arthropoda > Insecta > Mantodea > Mantidae > Tenodera > Tenodera sinensis. The sequence continues at coordinate 104,252,324 of CM060962.1, forward strand.
CCAGCATTTTCCTTAAGGACTGAGGGAAACCTCGGAAAAAACCTCAGTCAGGTATACAGTAGCATTTGAACATTTTAAACTGATTCTATGTACATTATATTTATAATTGAGGTGATAGAGAACTAAATACAGGTGATGTCGAATACAGTCTTGGTCTTGCAGGCTGTATGTACTTAGTGATATAATGCAAGAGAGAGGTGAATTATAAAATGAAGCATCTTGCAACTTTTAATGATTTTGATTGTAGGCTAGGAGAAAGAGTATTTATTTAATCATTTATTTATTTATTTATTTATTTATTTATTTATTTATTTATTTATTTATTTCTATTTCATTAAGCTGGATACAGAAGTGGTAAAACTACATTGTAGATTTTATTTTGCATTTGGCCCAAGTAAATTTTCAAATGGAAACCTTTTAATAACTTCAAAGAGGTACGCAAATTAGTCAACTTGAAGGCAAATGAATTAGTGGCTTATTTCTATTTTTTCTGAAGACATGCACGAAATAGACTAACATATCTTGGCTAGAAACCAAGAGGTTGTTAGTTCAATTCTATTTGGTCATTTGTCTGAATAGCACTTTTTCAGGGATTTCCTTCACATTGGCAACATGAAAACAGGTTGTTTTAAATTGTCTCGAGTTTGTAATCTGTGTTCATGTCCGCTTTTATTTTGTGAAACTACAAGCAGCCACATTTTCACCTTACCACATGATGCCCTGTGCAGACTTGGCAGAAACCACAGAAAAAACGAAACTCCAAACTTGCTCCCATGAGGTATGCAGGCTTAGGAGCATGTTCCAAACAGAAAACCGAATGCAAATCAACCACTTTAAGGTATATAGGTATATTGCAAACTGTGGAGAAGAAGGCTACAACCTGCCCACATTTTTGTGACATAGAGTATTAGAACCATGCAAAAAGAATGTTACATTGATATTCAGATTTAACATGGACCACAATTTGAAGTACACAAAAAAATTCCTACCTTCTCCAACACAAGACTCCATGAAGGTTTAGGAATATAGAAAAACCAGAACTTCCAACACACCTCCCCCAGAACTGTGGACCATCAAGCTCATCGTCCAGGAGTACTTAGGCTAAGGATGACCTTGCAATATTTAGGCTTAGCCGGGACTATGTAAGAAACAGAGTTCTGAACTCCTACTGAATGGATATGCAGGCTTACCAATAAGGACCACACAGAAAATAGTGCTGTAACTCTTGATATTCAGGTTTAATCAGACTGCCTGTGGTGTATTACTTAGCATGACCACAGAGAAAAATGCCTCCAGCTGTGCTCATCCTCTGTGGTGCATAGGCTTAGAATGGAAGTAGAAACAAAGAAATCCAAACTCCTCTTCCCTGAAAAATATAGGCCTCACATTGTACTAAATTTTACACCTTTAGATCGTACTCAATTAAATGTACACACTGATGAGGCCTTACTAAATTAAATACAGTTGAACCTAATTTATGCATATATCAAGGGGAAGAGGAAAGATTACTTGTAACTCAGAATTACTTGGAAATGAGATTTTGATAATGCATTATATATATAAAACAATACAGTGTTACAGTCTACGTGTGTTACATTTTACAAACAACAAAGAAAAAATTATTTTGAACTTGGTCCTCCTTTAAAGAAATCGGCTTGTTTCACTTTTCTTGCATTAAGTTACGGATTGTACATAGCATGGTATAAGCAATTCCTAAGGTGATCTGGTGTATAACATTTCCTTTTTCTGTTCTCCATGGCTAATTAAAGCAATTGAGAACTGAAAGACAAAACCGCTGTTCAAGAATAAACACCAGGTACCAAGTTTTCATGTTTGCTGCTCTAGCAGCAAAGTCTTTGTCTTTTGTTTCTGCGGTTGAAAGCTGCCTGCACAGTTTGCATCTTTGTCAAAAGAGATAGGGAAAATACTTCTTGAATTTCTTTTAAATTGTGTATGCCATATGCTCATTATAATTACCTAAAACTCAGTTGTATTTCATTGAAATTTAATGTGTACATCAGCAAATTACGTATAACTGCATTATGCATAAATAAGGTTCTATAACACGTTTCTAAATTACATTTTGCTAATGTGCATATAAATACGAATTACTTAGAAATGGGTTATGTATAAAGCAGTTTCAACTGTATAGACATTTTGTCATACCAGTAACTCTTATTATATTTTTCCCAAAATTGTGAAGAAAAAACTGCAACCCCCTCTTTGGAGATTGTAGGGAGCATGATGGAAACCAAGCACCAACCTGCCTCTCCAACAGTATTTAGTCTAAGTATAGAACATGGAGAAAGCATGATTCCAAAATAACCTAAGCCATGAAATTTCATCCTAGAATGTGATGCCAATAAAACAGACCTTCCAGATTCCTCTCTTTCCAACAGGCTTAAGTTAGACTGCAGAGACAAAGCTCAACCTTCCCTAACGCATTCATGATATTCAGTTTTAACATAGAGAATACAGAGTTTCAAACTTCCCAATCCCTCCCCCTGACTCCACCAGTATGCTTGCATTACAGAAGGAACTAGTGGAATCAGCTTCAGGCTTCCCAGGCTTATTGTTCAGATGTAGCAGAGTTGCAAAAGCAATACTCCTAACACATCTACAAAAATCTTTGACCCCAGTCTTTCCTAAAATCTTGCACTACACAGAAGGATCTGTCTTCCCATATTCCCTGCCATATTCAGGCTTAATATTACCACGAAGAATGTAGATCTGTAAGCTTAAATCCCTATACCCTGTATGCAGATACCTAAATGAAATCCAAGCACAAACTTCTTCTGCTGACTCCAGGCTCAACACACATGGTTGATAAAAGTTCTTTAACAGTACCCACAATGTGGTATTCAGGCTTAACATTACCAAACTTCACAGACAGCATAGCTAAAACATTCACAAATCACGTACCATAAAGGCATAGCACAGACTGTGGAGAGAATCATTCCAGTTTTTCACACAAACACCAATGTATATGCACACACATACTCTACTAAATGTGGGTTTAGCATGACAGAGACACGCAATAAAAAGAGGTCTAGCATCTGTTCACCCTCAGTGTTATGCAAATATGAGATAAAAGACAACTGAGCCCCAACATTTCCTTCATGTCTTACAGAGATTTTTCTGGATCATGGAGGTGAAGGAGGAGGAGGAGATATAGGTTTAAGGGCGTTCAATTACATGGTCATCAGCACCTTTAAAAACAATTCATGGCAAAAGCCAGATATAAACTTCAATCAAAATTAAAATTACTAGAATGGAGGTGAAAACTCCACCATACCCTCCTATACATCTTTATTCCAGCTTTATACGGACAATAAAAAAAACCACAGCATTTCAAAATTTCCTGTTTGTTTAACCCCCAATCATTTCTATCAGTTCCATTTCCTTCAGTTGCTCCAATTTGTTACTGCCAGTTTCGATGGTCCCTGTACATTTCTCCTTGCAGTCAGTCAATTACATCTCCTTTCAGCATACTTACCAGAATACTGGTAGAGAAAGTAAAATATTTTATATCAATATAAACAAAAGCAATCAAACAGATGCTATGTTTCCACATATGTGGGCCAAAATTGTGTGTGAGTTTTACTTGTGCATACATATACGCTGTAATTGTGCAGTAACATGTGACAATTTCATCTACTCTGAAATCAAACTTTTAAGGGGTAAAACTATGCTTTGGGTAACAGTAAGAAATTTGTGATATTTGGTCTGATTTCAAGTAGTCATCAGTACAAAACCAAAACTTTCTAATTGAATGTACAGAATGTTCTGGTACAGGACTTAAGAAAACAGTACAGGACTTAAGTAAACAATCAGCTTCAGTCCATAGTCTCTAATCTCTCCTCTCAGGTAAATGGTTTGCTCATTTTTTCCCAAAATTGCTTCATGAACTGATACATTTTATTATGAGAATAAAGGACAGGCATCTGCAAAAATTATAATCTGCAATTTTCAAGTTCTGTTGTGCATTCGTTTTATAAAATAAATATATTTTGTATGGTAATTATTATTTATTTATGCCAACAAACTTACTGTTGGTGTTTTTAAACACACAAGCCGTGTGTGGGCAAAGTTTAAGAGAATAAACTTTGCCCACACACGGCTTGTGTGTTTAAAAACACCAACAGTAAGTTTGTTGGCATAAATAAATAATAATTACCATGTGAAGGTTATTTAATCCTGGGATATAAAGTACTTGCAATAGTAAGTCACCATTGGGGTAATTGTCTCTGATGTGAGACTGCCTTTGTGGTTTACCAGGAAAAATACGAACTGGCTTGAGAATTTAGCGGAAGGTCTGTGGTTCAAATCCCAGTTGTGGCATTGAATTTTTAAGTTCCGGTTCTACCTCTTATATTTTGTATGTTTCAGAGTCTGACTTTCAGTTATGTTTAAAACAGGATTCATTCTAAACATATTTCAAGTACTGGACTATAAAGTGCACACTAAAACTGCTGTTAACAGTTAGTTATCAACTTCTGAGCTATGGAAGAGTTTGACTAATTGGTTGAAAATTGTGGCAAGCAAAAATTTCTTGATAGTGAGAAAATTAAAGTTTTAATACCTCCCTAAAATTATATATATCTCAATCTTTGTGCCTTAAATTGCATTTACAGATAAGTTAAAAATCATTTTATTGTTGCAGTATTCAAAGTTATGAATACTGGTAAGCACTCTTTAAGTTTTTGTTATTTCAACAGTATTGTTACACATCATTCGTTGTGAAACTATTTTATGAATTCTGCCTATCTTTCTCCCCCCCCTCCTTGTCGGTAGGATGGGTCCACAGCTAGTCACCCAAGTGTTGATGCCTCCTGGGATATTATGCTTCTCCTAGATTCCTAGTCAGGCCCATCAAAGATTTGATGGAATCTAAGTATATTGTCTTCCAGTGGGCATCATGAAGCTGAGTGCACCCTGAAGCAGACCTCACAAGAGGGGAAAATTCCCCACACCTGTACTGAGGATAGAATACATGCTGTCTGTGCCAGAGACATGCATGCTACCTCTGGACTGCAGAGGCGGTCTGTTTTATTTTTTTGTAAGCTAGGGTTTTCAATGGTACATAGGAATTCACTAAGTAAATGAAATTAACATATTTTAACAATTTGAATGAGGTGACATTTCTAGGAAAGCAAGAAACTACTTACCCAACTTATTGCTAGGTATCTCCTATTGTAAGACACCTAATAAGCTACCACTAAGTAATACTAGAATATTAGTAGAGGTGTGAAAAATTGTTAATTTTCAGTAATGGTTTCAAAATAAATACTAGGTTCCAAATAACCACTGTAAAATGACACGCTGATGACCATGTAGTTGAGCACTCTTAAACCTACATATTGCAAAATAACAGTCCAGTAAGTTCATAACTATTTACACATAACCAACCATAATAGTAAGATACTCTTGGTCCATTGTTACTTTACTGAATCAGCATCTTTTGCATCAAATCATCATTTTGTTATAGATATTACTACATCCAACCTTTCCATGACATTAATCATTATATCTTCTGAAACAGCATATTGAGCATGCATTGTATTATATGTGTATTGTAAGCTCTCAGTAGCATAATTAAATATGATTGAACACAGGATTTATAGTAGTCATTGCTCTCTATTGGAACTTAGAAGCAGGGATGATTCTGAAACTTTACATTGTATACATAGTTGTATATATTGTAATGCAACATATTCTCTGCAATCTATTTTTGAAACTATATAACTGGACCTGTGGTTATTTTTTGGAATAGTTTCCATCCTTGGAGCTTTTCAAAGATATTTTTTCCCTACCTCTAAAATAGTAGTGATTACAGAAAAATACGATGATATCTGACACATTTCAAAGCTATAAACTAAAACATGCGTGGGTTGCATAAACAATGTTGAATATGCCTGATTTCTATGTATAAATAAGAGCTAAACGATGTTAAACATGAAGTTGGTAAACTTTTTTGCTAGAGGCAGTACTATAAAGGGTAATGTTACTTGTATTTATGTATTGTGATGGCAAATATTTTTATAAAGAAATGTTGTTATCCATTGCTTTTTGCTGCACTGAGAAGTATAAGAGAATGAATGTTATATCCAAATATTCACAGTAGTATCCAAATACCAATACCAAATAAAGATTGTTTCCTATAGAATTTTCAACCTTACACATTTTAGATGTTAACACTCTTTTACCCCCTGCATTTTTATTATCAAAGACATTGTGTACCATATGCCTGACTCTTGTTTTCATAGATTTACTCTTAACAATAAACCCAAATGAAACTTAAGGATGTTAACATTTACTAAATTCAGCATAATTTAAATTCTGGAATTGTTATTTTTTGTTTTATATTCTCAGTCTCTCTTTTGATTTCTCTAGTTCTTTAACCATCTTCTCACTGGATGGGACCCTACAGGTACTTTGTACGACTGTGATTTTCAAATGGGAAGGAGTTTGTCCTTGAGCATCTCCAGGCCGGTAACCAATCAGAGCCCTGCTGTGTTGTCATATTGCTTTCCCCTTAAGTGGGGCTTGACGCGCGCCAAGAAATATGAAGAGTAGGGGTAATGAGCTTGCAACGCTGTACATGTAAACGTATCTCATTTGCTGCAGATCAGAACTCTTCCCATTTGAAAAGCACTATAAATACCAATTATGTAGATCATTTATCTAGTGATCTTAGCTTTTTAAACATGAAAACTTCAATCTAACCTTAATAATTTGGTCTTTTCAAAAACCCAGCGAGTACATTAATTTGCTTGTCTTACCATAACAGGTCTTCTAAACAGACCTAAACCTCTTGTCGTAGGTGTCTTTCAGTTACTATATTTGGTTTCCCCCCTATATTTGTTGATATGGTATTTTTTTTACTGTATTTGTTCTGTTGGCTTTGTGTGATACATCACTGATTTACTGGAGGGTGATATAATGTTCCTATAACAGATTAATTGGAAGAGAACTCCGCTGCAATTCTGGCAATTCTGAGTTTTATTTCCACTCTTACCATACATGTCCAGTGCAGCAGCTCAGGGTAACAATGTTTAAATACAAGTGCAAAAAGGATGTCTCAATTTTAAATAAGTTAATAGCCATGCATACGCATTAGCACTACTCATGCCTCTTGTGAAAAACTTAACTTTATGATATTAAATTATTAAGATTGTAATATCTGTATACATATTTATAACTTTTGTTATATGAGTAGACATTCCTGAGAAATAGATGTTTTTATATGAATTGCTTTTTTTAATATTAAATATATATATATATATATATCAAGAAAGTCTGATTATATTCTTTAATTCTGAAGAAAACTTTATTTTCATAAAAAGATGAATTGTAAATAAGACAAAGCAGGTATTGCTGAACACCAATAAAATGGTAGCAATTGATGCTGCTTTTATTTATGTAAATCTATTTGTTAGAGGCTGCCATCAGATGGTCAGCTGATATAGCTGTTAGAAAACTGAGAACCTAAAAGATTTCATCTGCATTAGCAATTCAGAACTAATTGTTTGGTCTCAAATGGAGCAACACTGCCATTTTTCAATGATTTTCTATAATCTATTTTAATGTATTATTTGTGTTTTTTAATAATATAATTACCTTTTGCATACATGTTTTATAAGCTATTTCTTCCTTCCTTCTAATATTTCCACATAACATTCTCTGAGAATTATACATTCTAATTTGTAGGACATGGTAATTATGAAGTAATTAACTCTTTTCTTGTCAGTAGGGCTGAGGTAAAATTATATTTCTGATGCAAACTGTAAATTTTGGCTAGGCAAATTATCACACATAGCTCTACTTTCACCAGCAATCTTAATACATCGAAGAAAGAGCATTTCAACTACACAAATGTCTCTTCATGACAGATCTTTCTGCATCCCTCGAGTGCTCCCCATGGGGAGGGTTCCTCTGTTATGCTTATGTGGGTTACTGGTTGATACATTGTGCAGTGAACCAATATCAGATACAAATTCCTCTATGCGAGTTCTAACTCTTCCCAAAAGAAAGTTGTGTGAATTCTGACACCTTTTTATGTCAGAATGAATGAATTTTGTCCCTTAGTCTTGAATAAAGGTTCCTAAGTTATGTATTTTGTCTTTTTTTGAATCTAAAGATTTCCTTGAAAAATGTGATTTTCACCAGAGCTTTCACTGTAAACTCACAAGTGTTATAATATCTGAAAAAATGTTGGAAGAAAACCTGTTTCTTCTTTGGTGGTGACATTTCTTTATTCTGTGTTTGCATCATGGTGAAAGAAATAATGCTAAGCATGTAGTTATGCAGTAAAATAAACTCAGTTCATACTTTTATATAATGTTGAGTCAGAATTAGTTACACTGACATCACTTAAGTTTTTTCCTACATAACGTGTTTCGAGAATGGTTGTCCCAATCATCTGAAGATATCTGACCATAACATATTCCATTAAACATATTATGTAAATAAAACATAAGTAATGTTGGTGTAACTAATTCCAACATGACATTAAGTAAATTCAAAAACACATCACTGTTTTCTAACTTCTTTTCATGCAGCAATCAGTGTTTTTTTTTTTTAAAGGGGATTTAAGGACTTACTCTGGGTTTATTTCACCCAGGAGGGCAATTATTGTCCTAAGGCTGCTACAGAGCAAATCGCTCTCTTCAGCCGGGATGGGATTATCTTTATTTATTATTTATGATAGATGAATAATGAATGGTCAGGAAGTGTAGGTTGTGTACATTGTACATTCCCTTTTTATATTTCTTTTTATTGAGTGTAGGTTTGTTGGTGCACAATCAGTTCATACTGTTAATTACCAATAAATGAATCAGGATATCTGCGATGTCAGCAGATATTTGTGATCAGTTTGCTGCAGTAAAGTTACACATAAGAGGAACCTACAATGGGAAAGAAGTAAACAATTGCTTTAAGTACACATTTGGATCATCTTCTGCACTAGAAACTAGAAGAGACAAGTTTCACAATTTGTTCTCAGCATGTTAACTAATATAAATGGTATACAAGTAAGTTCAATTTGAGGAATGTCAGCATGAATGTACACACAGCCCAGTCTAATGTTGGTAAACCAATTCACATGATGTGGTAGGCTGTTTCACAATTGAATTATTTTGGCTGCACTATTTTTTGTGGCATATGGATGAAAAGCATTGGAGTTCATGTAAACAATTACATGCTGGTAGCAAGGGTAGAATTTATTTAGGTTTAGCACCATAGAAACTGCTTCTGTTGAATGGATTGTGAAGTAAATACATGCCAAGTATAAAAGCGAGAAATATTTTAGATTGACTATCTTTTAAGTCCACCTGCGTAGCGCAGTTGGTAGCATGCTTGCCTGTGGCGCAGAGGACCCGGTTTCAATTCCTGGTACCAGCATGGGGATTTTATCCCCTTTGGGAGGTCTGGCACTGGGTGCACTCAGCCTCGTTAGTCCCGGGGGGACCAATTGAGGAGCTACTTGATGGAAAAGTAGCAGTCCCAGGTTGTGAAGACTGCATAACTGGTTGGGAGGGGTTGGGGCGCTAACCATGTACCACTCTCCAGTACTGCACCCCACCAATGATCCCTGTAGTGGGCCGAGGTGGGGGATGCAGCGACTTGGCAGTAAGGCTTGGCTCTTCATGGGCTGTAGTGCCGGGGCTTAGCTAGTTAGAATATCATTTAAACTGTTGCTTGAAATCTTTAACGTATATTACTGTTGTGTGGTTAATCTCATGGTCTTTCATATTTGCTGCTGAAAGGTCCATATTCACTCATTAAGATGCTAATGTGGATTTGACATAGCAGCGACTTATACTTTTATGAAGTGATTCTTGTATTGTATGTATTTGATAGCTGTTGCTACAGTTCCAGCATTCCTAAAGCTGTGGTGATGATGCACAATAACTTCGAAAATCCTTTAGGTAGTTTTAATTTTGTACAAGAAACAGAGAGAGAGCAGAGGCTTAGGGATGCAATTGTCCAATTATGTTGAGCAACTATCGTACTGCAGTTATGCAAAGTCAGTTCAGAAACCAGTTTACCCAACTTTACAAAACTGGTTTCTAAAATACTTAGGTTTTCAAAAGGAAGTTGTATGTAAATGAAATTCAGCCGTACGCAAATGCTCTTTACACTTTAATGTTCCACAGTCAACTTTAAGGGATACGTTTTTGGGTAATTGTATTCTTATATTACTGTAGAATTTTGTGCCCTTTAAATATAAACGTACAGTGAGCTTTGAGCTTAAATTCTTGATATTTTATATCAAAAGCGCAGAATTCAGGATGCATCCATACACATTACTAAGCATGTCACAGCTTTTTAGTTATTACATACGTCTAAAAACTTGACATTTAGAAGGAAGAATATATGCTTCTATAGAAGCAATGGGCAATTTGAGTACACATGTCACTGCAGTTTCTGTAAGATGTGGCAAAGTAATAGTATTCGCTCATTCTTCCTTGCTGTTCCTAATGGAAATTTCCAAAATAAAACTCCTTTCTCTGTGTATAATAATTGATTACATTCTCTATATTGATTTATCCCTGTGTACTTTTTCTCTTTTCCATTCCTTACCAAATTTCTTTATTCTTGTAATGAAATGGAAGTTCTTTTTCAAATAATGATATGGTTGTAAAAACCTCATGGGGCTGTGGCCCACCACACATCCACTGCCTCCATCCGCATAGAACATCATGAACAGCTGTTGGGGTATGGTTTGTGTGACAGGAGCCACTACTACTCCATCACTAGCTTCTAAATTGGTCCCCAAGGACTACAGTAAGCCGAGTGCATTCTGTACCAGGCTTCCAGCAGAAGAAAAACATTCCCTATGTCTGTACCAGGAATCCAACTCTGGTCCTTTGCACCACAGGCTGTGCTAAGGAGCAGCCCTATTAATCACCCTACATTCAGTGTGCTTGGCATATCATCAATACTTATTAAATAATAAGATTTGAGCATACTGATAAATGTTAAAAGTTCACATTGCAGTTTTATTATTGTTGGGTCTCAGCAGTAGGTTGCAATGTCATGTCAACTAAACCTTTCCTAGGATATACAGGGCATGAGTGGAGGAGAAACATGCTTATGACCATCCTTCCAATAGGGTCCTCAAAAAATGTATTATCCTTGCTGCTAATACAGGTAGTTCTTGGAATAATGGAATTCCAGTACATTGTGTACATTTAAAAGAACTATACTAATCATATGAAGTGACATATGTAGTAGCATGGTAGGAATTTCTGTTTTAGAGTATATCACTGTTGAAAAAGTGAATTCTCAATTGTAAGGCAGCCAAATTTTATATAATTCGAAAAGCTTATTTAAATATTAATGCAAAGACTGCAGCGTGTTTGTATAGGCTATCATACGCATATAGTCTTATGATAGACTTATCTAATCAGGTTTACCTGTGAGATACATGTATGAATTGGATGAACCAAAAACACTGAGGCTATATTTACAGGGAGACCCAATTAACTATGAGCCAGTTGTGCAGTGTTTTTCCAGTTTGTGACGGCTGTACACATTGCCATCTGCTGCTATCATAGAGCAACATTGATGTAACCTTACAATTTCCTTAACTAATTTTAAAGGCTTTACTTACCAATGTTATGAAAGAAGGCACTGAAGCTGGCCGCTGTCATCATCCATAAAACTGTATATTGCCATAGTTCACATTGTGAAATGCTGGCAATTTCCTGTTGGATATTTTGTTTTAATACTTCCAGAGTATGTGGGTTGGTCTTGTATACTTCATGTTTTAGTTTATTCCAGAGATAAAAGTCTTAGGAATTATGTCAGGAGACTAAGGGAGACCACAAATCTCCTCTAATAATTCTGTCCTCCTCTAACACACTTTCAGTTGTTCTCTTAAAAATATTATCTATATGGCCTGTGGCAGAGTCTTGTTAATAAAAGGCAAAGGCATACTCCCTATCTGAATAGTTTTCTTTAAAAAAAAATGGGGGCCAAAGTTGTATTCATGTATGTGGCAGTGTCAACTGTTTACTGGAAAAAAGGACCCTATTATTTGTTCTTCATTCATGGTGCACCATACATCAATGTAGGGGTACATTATGAATATTATTAAGTTTATCAGAGCTCCAATAATTAGTATTCTATGTATATATCCAGGAAGGTGGACCCAGGTCTTGACTGAGATAAATATTAAACATGGTATTAGTTCGCCATTGTATACACTTGAAACTCCACTCAAAATATGTGTGCATACGTACAGGATTACCTGGTTGAAGAGAGTGTACTATAGTTATTTTATATGATTTAACTTCAATAATTAGTAGCTCCTTGCTCAGGGCCATACAAAATAACTGCCTGTTGCGAAATATGCCTAAGCAATTTCTGGAGGGAAGTCTCCAATCCATGACCGATGTTTAATACTTTTTCAGTAAGAACCCTGTGCCAGGCTGTTAGGTTTCTTAGATTGAACACTAGCTGTGGCCGTTAATTTATTATACAGGTAATGGATTGTTGTACAGGCTGGAAGTTTTACACCCAGGAAGCATTCTGCAAATAATTTTTGCACTCAGTGAGCCAACTATGGTAACACATACGATTCATTCATAAACACATGTTGCAGAATGGTAAACATATACTGAGTAATTATGACTAAATATAGGACACAATAATAAATAGCTCATGACAGCCTTCCTTGACTAATATTTAACTACACCACATGTTAGTCAATGCAGTACTGTAAAGTAGAGCATCAGTAGCATGACCTTGACTGCAGCAGTGGCAGGAAATACACCCAGTACTGTGCAGCTGGTTCAGGTTGATTGAGTCTCAGTAGAATTCATGGTTCACTACCATTTGCAAGAAGTAATTGGAATCTATTATTTTAATGCATTAGCGAGCTAACTCAAAACTCTTTCATGTTTCTGTATTTACTCTTCCCCCCCCCCTTTTTTTTTTAAAACTGAAGTTTACTGTTCTTTAATCTGGTAGGTTATATCAGATGACCTGTATTTACTTATTTGCCAATGCTTAATACCATTCTCAAATAGCATGCCATTCTGTTTTACATTTTGCTCCTGATAAGACGAGTATTACAGTAGAAACATTAAAGCTGTAACTTAGCTTCATGCCAGAAGTCTTCCTGTGGTTTGCCTTTGCCTTTGGATTTAGGTTTGTGCAGTGTTTACTTCCAGGCAAAACTATGCATTTGCAGGACTCTGAGTTTTATAGCATTTTATATGGCAATTCAAGTAAAGAATTGTAATCATGCTTTGCAAAGAAAATTAAGTGAAAATCATTAGAAAAAAGGAAGAAATAATATATGAATAAGAAAAAGGAGAATTTCAGGACCTTTTCTGCATTGTACTTAATATGTGTCAGTATGACCATGGCAGTTGTTGTAAGATACAGATTTATTGGTTACTTAAATTTATTAATAGTAAAATATTTAAAGAATTTTTATTTTGTTATTTTTGTACAAAATGCCATTCCAGGTGTAAAGAGAAGACTGGGAGTAGTTGAAACACTTTTCAGTACAGCTACTGCAGAAGTGTGAAAAAGAGTTAAATGAAAATACCTCACATTTCATTGTTTTTAAAATACCACTGATGAGTGGTATCTATATATTTTTAGTACAAATTAAATGAAGCATAGTCATAAATAGCAATTTGTTAATTGAGTTGTCTTTATTAATAAGGTTATTTAAAACTTATAACACTTCAGTGTTAAGCAACTTTTCTATCTGAAAGAGAGTTACATTTTTATTGCTATTTTGTCTTGTACTTCTACAAATAGCAATATTGTTTTGGATTCTATATCCAGTTTAAGATCTGTACTATCACTTTTCTCATCATGGAGGAAGATACTATAATTAAGAAATGCAGAGTGTATAAACATGTATATGATCTTTAGGAATGCATGGAATTCTCACATAGATAAATTAAATGCTCACAAAAAGAGAAAATATAAATATGTCTAATGGATGTTAAATTTAAGTAATGCAGAAATGTAAGCAGGATTGTGTAAACATTTTCATCCAAGGTATCTTTTTTATTTATATTATCCATTTCACTACCCATACTTCACAATTAGCAGCCATGTATAATGTGATAGTGCCTCATCTGCATCCATCTGGTTCTCCTGTTCTCAGAGCTTTTCACACAGTCACAACTAAATTTTTTCTCTGATTAGCCTGCCAGCTGTGGTGAATATTCACAATGTTTCTATTAGCTCTTAACGAATACAGAGTGTACAAAAAGTATATAGGAGACATGTCAACATCAGGCAGAGCTAGCAGCATTATCAACAAGAAGAATTATCAAGGTGAACTAGATTACTCACTTCACTGATTTTAAAAACTAGGTCATGTTTAAGAAGGCATTGTTCCCTAAATAATACACAATAAACTGCATTGTAATAAGAGTTTATGTAAGTAGCAAACTCCAAAGTTCTGTCTGCATCCAAAGACAAAATGGAACCAAGTTCATAAACACAGATAATTTAGTGGACATACAGTGGATACCATTGTGCACAATTGTTGCTACAAAGGAAGAAATCAAACCAAATCACAGATGATGACCTGAAAACAGAGATTGTTCCAGTAAATATATCATTTGGTGCCAGTAGAAGGGTTAACAGTGCACACTATACAATCAGATACCTTTAGAAATGCATAAGAAAACAAAGAATGTAAAAAACAGCTTCTCTACAAATAAATTAGAGGTGTGGCAACCCCCTTCATAATTGTGTACTTGTCCTATGTACGTTGCAAGGGTTACAGAAATTAAATTTTGCAGCAAACTCAACTTGGAAGGAAGGACACTTTAAATGAAGTTGTAAATTGTAAATGGTATGAGCAAAGCACACTTTGCTGTTAGAAAGCTGTCCAATTGGTTGTGTAACCCTTTAATGAAAGAAAGGAAATATTTGAAACAGCTGAAAAAAAGATTTGTATATATTTTCCCAAAATTAACGAAGAAACAGCATCACTAATGAGATAAAGAGTTTTGTTTCCCTGATTTGCAATATAGTTGCATTTTATGGCTGCTGAAGCAGAAAAAGTCGTTTTTATTTTGATGCTGACAAAAATAAAATGTGGTAGTCAAATTTATAAACATAATGAAATATTTATTTAATTGATTTAGTGATAATAAAAGGCCTTTAAAGTGCATAAATTTGCAAAACTTGATAGTGTGATGGAAATTGTTATTTTAGGATTAGGTCACAGCAAAATATCCATTAACCTCTTTAGCATCATCCATTTAAATGCCTGCACCATTGCAATATAATGGCATTGAAAGATAAAAGCAGAAAAATGAGGTGCTCAGTAGCTAAATAATAAAGCCTATTTTATCCAATGTGAAATTTTAGTACCAGTTATGAAAAGACGAGAGAATATTTCATTTTTCACAAACACAACAAACAAAAGAGTATATTGAACCAGTTCAGCATGTTGACATTGGGCAAGCTAGGCATATATGTATTTTAAACAGTGAACCCTCATTTCTGTGCTTTTACTTTTAAAGCCACTAACCCAGCAGCACAACAGCTCTTTCCAGGTCAAAGCTTACTGACAGCCACTGCATCCCTCACCTCTGCCCACTATAGGCGTCATGAGCAGGGTGCAGTACTGGAGGTAGGATGTGGTCAGTGCCCCAGTCTCCTCCGGCCGGTTATGCGATCTTCACAACCAGGGGCCAATGCTTCTCAATCAATAGCTCCTCAATTGGCCCCACAGGGACATAACGAGGCTGGGTGCACCCTATACCAGGTCTCCCAGCTGGTACTAGGAACTGAACCCAGTTCTACCACTTGGTAAGCAGCAGTGCTACCACCACACTAAGAAGACGACCCTTTTAAAGCCACTACATCAACTAATATCAATTTGAATCAAAGTTGATAGTGATTTAAAATATGAGTGTTCAAGAAAACTATTCACTCTAATTAAAAGTAGAATTTTATTTAATTAATAACACTGAACAACACTCACTTTCTAAGTTTCCCGTGAATTTTTTGGAAGACTAGTTTCCTGGATTATCAACCAGACATTGATTCATCTTGGGTGGTGAAGCAGATCCTTCCATAGTCAGTTCTGGTGGTGGTTCTAAGAACTTGTACAATGGGTCACTCTATGGAATATTAAACCATCTCCAGAGCAGTCTATGGAAGGATCAGCTTCACTACCCAATATTAGTTGATGTCCAATTGATAATGGAGGAAACTAGCCATTGAATTGTGCTTCAGGAAATTTAAACAGTGAGTGTTTATTGTTAATAATCAATTCAAATTCTACTATTTATTTGAGTTCAACAACACTGTCATCAAGTTCCAGTATTTGAAGATCCCCTTTACTCTATTACATTTCAGGATATGTAATTCCACACTGATTCTGATTAATTTCTCAGTGGAATAGTAGCTTTAGTTTGCTACATGAATAAAGAAGCAGATTTATTATTTCACTTTTTTTGTGGACTGAATATATCTTGTGACAATTCAACAATATGAGAGAGAGTGTTAAAGACTTCTGCATAGTCTAGTTGATGCCATGGTACAGAACTTAACCTGAGCTATAACATATCCATATTTAACTCATTTAAAAGTTGTTGTTAGCTAATGCTGGATTTCTGACAATGAAGTCATTAATCCTCTTGCTCTCCAATATTTTTCACTGATGGATGGGGCACTAGAAGTGGCTGGGCATATTTGAAGGTGGTCTCGGTCCATTTCCTCTTGCAGATCACATAGAGGACAGAGTGGTGAAGAATATATCCCAATTCTGTTTAAAACTCATTTAAAAGTAGAATAAGCAAAAGGAACAGTTAGCTTCTATGACCAGCATACTACATCTATTCCTTCAGATATGTAATTAACTATATCCTAATTACCTAAGATTAGAACAAATGTACAGCAGGCAGCAGAAGTTAGCAGAAAATTGCCATCCATAATGATGAAATGTTTGTCTTTACGTATCACTTTTATAGCTAACATCCAGGCAAAAATCACTACAATGGTAGTAGCTAATATATGATTGTGAGTAATAAGTGATCTCAATAGAAATGAGGCAAAAACATTTTCTCTGAAGGATAAAGGATCTGAAAGTATTTAGGAGTTAGAATTGGTAACAACAGACGGTGAAACACGTTTACATTCTGAGGATACCAGTGAAAAATAATTATTAGTCGTAAAAGTGATTTCCCATATGTGAAAATTTAAGTTACAAAAGTTCAAACACTGTTTTTTAAATATCTGGAAGGAGATATGCCTCATATATTTTATGGTTTTCATATGTTAACATGTTTGTTTTATACACATTTTATAGAAGTAATAAATGTTTGATGTATCAAAAAAGATATTTTTTAATTATTTCCTGTTATCCCTGTTGTCACAATGTTTTACATATTATGTTCATTATTCCTTTCCTATTCCCACCTACAAATGTAAGGATTAACTTTATACAGTGCTTTTCCCTCACACTGCATCTAGCAGTTGATGTTTTGCATGCTGGCTACCTCACCTCAATCTACCACCGAAAGAGATAATATTCCTGCAGCCGCTTTCTGTTCTCATAGTTAATTACAATGACAATAAGCACATACCTCATCATAAGAAGTGTTGGAAATGTCCTCAATCCACACATTTCTGGAACATTCTCAGGAAATTTGCATTCACATGGAGAGTTCAGCATGTGAAATTGAGTGAATGTCTCACCTGATGTTTTCTTTTAGTTCTTCCAATGTATGGGGATTTGTAGCATCCACTGTATTTTTCAAGTTCCTCCTTAGATAAAAATTGCATACATTAATCAGGGGATCGCAAGGACCATAATCCTTTACTAATTACCCTATCTTCAAACATTTCTTGAATTTAATTTAATGACTCATCAGCGGTGTATGCGGCAGCAGAGTCTTGGTCAGCTGTTCAAAAAATGGTATCACTTTGACATTCTTTATCTCTGTGCATTTACTGTTTGTTAAAAAACTATCACTCTTTACTGCATGCCACACACCACTTTTACATCCTGCAAGGGGACCTTGTGTGTACAATAATTTTTTCTCTGTGCTCTAATGTTATTTTGCAATGAAACATAATCATATGAATGGAACCATGCTTCATCAGAAGAATATTAAGTGTTAATGAATTCCTCTATCATTGATATTTTGCAAAATCCAATTACCAAAAGTTACTCACACTGATGATCATTCACAATAATCCTTGGGCCACATTGACCCTGTATGGTTTCAATTTTAAGAGTTTGGTACCTTGCCGTACTGAGCTCATTGAAGTGCCTGTTTTCTGTGCAAGTTGCCTAAGGGATTTTCAATGAGTGTTCTAAACAACATCCAATTTCACCCAGTTTCTCCTCAGAAAGATATGACTTTACTACACTTTGCTTTCTATCCAGAATGGACCTGTTCTAAATTTTCACATATTTTAGCGTGGTTTCTCTGTTTGGGACAGGTAAACCAGTAAGTTGTGTTTCAAATTGCCTTCTAACTTCTCTATAATAGTTAATCACACATGCATTATATATAAATGCTTTGTGGTAATGTGTGATCATTCAAAGGCATTATGAAAACATGGGCGTCGTGAATGGCGGGCAAGAGGGGAGGGGGGCCTGCAGTCCCCCCTTGGAAATTAATTTTGAGGTAGAGAACAGTTTTTATTTAGCACAAATTAATATGGTTACCTGCACAAATACTATTGCTTTTGATAGCAGAATAATTAATTGAGATTGATTGCAAACTTCCAACATGCAGCCCTCCCCTGAAAAAAGGTCTGCCAATGCCCACGTATGAAAACTGTACACTCACTAATAACACTAGTAGCTCATTTAAAACTAGTAAATTTATGTGCACAGGAATGAAACAAACTGGACATTGATAATGCTTGTAACATAATTAGCACTATGTGAAAGCCTCAGCACTTATATTAATTAGCACTGTTTAAAACTCATAATACTGTTGTGAACCACATACAAGTACAGTGTACAAGTACATGTGCAGGCAATAGAAGTCTCAGCTGTATCTGTAGAGACGTACATTCTGCCATGTGGTGGCCACAGTGTGAGGAGAAAAGCATTATGTGACTAATTACAGTACATGTATTCTTTTAGCTGTGTTGAAAAAATGTGGAAAGATGAATGGGAGGTAATGCCATAATGAAACTGCAGGTACACAAGCTGTGTAAAAATGTGAGTAATAAATATTTTACTTAAACATAAAGGAAGCAATCACAGTTACTAAAAGTATTAGTATTCTGACAATATATTCCACAGCTTTCTGCAAAAACAAAAAAAAACAATTCCTGAATCAGCTGTGAAACCTCAATTGTTGTTTGGAAAATATAGCAGAAGAGTAGGACTGCCAATAAGAAATGAAAATATAAAAAAAGGTTACTCAAAAATGAAATTCACAGAAACAACTAATGGTTGGTGTCTGTGCAATTTACAGAAATGTGTTGATCAATAGTTGCATGTTCCCTGCTATAATATGTCTCAACCTAGTTCCATCCTGATGTAAACATCTGGGCAGGAAGAGAGACAGAGACAGATATATTGGGACAGAAAACGGTTAAGCTGTTTATTGGTTTGGCGAAGATAAAGGGCGTTTTCTTTTATTTGCATACGTACGATAAACCCCTCCTTTAAGTACAGTATTGTAAGTAGTTTTCTGATCACTGCTCTGCGCGAGCTCATTTCGGACACAGAAAAGTATGCAAATGTTTCGATTCTTATAAACGTAAACAGGCCCACATTTTATCTTTGTGCTTCACATACACATAGATGTGTTCTTGGCTCGTGACTTCTGAAGGGAATATATACATAATAGTATACTATATACAGATTAGACAGAAGACAGGTGAAATTATACACACTACTAACGTATTATGTTAAATTAAGCTGCATTTTACTTAACAATTACTAAATGACACTGCTATTATATAATATTTTTGCATTCCTATACCAGGCAACTCTCTCGCAACGAGGTCTCTATCGAGTTGAATGCTGATTAAGATGTTTTTGTTTATAGTGTGGAGTTGCTTCTGATATTTAACACTGTATTTCCTGTACATCTCGCGGACCTCACAAGGCCAAAGACACTTATGTATATGCAATTTAAAATCAGTAAGCTGTTCATCATGGAGCAGACTGGTGCTTCAGTCGAAGTGAAACAATCGAGGCAAACCTTTAAAAAGTGGTGAGAGACAAATGATCGCGCATTGTTTCGCATTACTTAAAGAAAGAAACCCGGAATCGTCTATAAAAAACATTGGGAAAGAAACTGGTGATCTCCTTGGTGTTTCCACAGGTAGTGTACACAGTGTTAGAATGGAACAGCAAGCATCCGGAACTCTAAGAACACCGGAAAAATCACGTAAATGCAAACAGCGCGTGGAGAAATACGACGATTATACAAAAAGTGCTATACGCAGTAAAGTTCATGGTTATTTTTTCAGAAATGAACCACTGACTCTAAACAAAATTTTGCATGTGGTAAATTCTGACACGGACTTGCCGAATTTTTCACAAAGTACTCTCCACCGTTTGCTGATAGATATTGGATTGAAGTTTCAAAAGCGAGGCGGAAATCAGTTATAGTGGACAGAGAGGAAGGAATCCGATTAAAGGTAACCATTATGTTACTGCATGATTCCATTAATATTCCAACTCGTAAATTTAATAAATTAATGTGTAACCCAATTCTATTTATTGTCTAGAAGTTGGCACTGCTATATATACTGCTAGTGTTGCAAAACTTTTGTGCGTGCCTGTACGTCTTAACACGTGGCGAGTTGAGTCAGCCCCGCCTTGTTTACAGCAGGACTGAACTAGGCTGAGACATGGTATAACCTGCAGCATCATCTTGAGGTAAACCATCTGAATTTTTCAAGAGCAATTTAAAAAAAAATTTTGATTTCACAATTTTTGCTTGACAACACCTGCTAAACCCATTAATGAATAAATACTAGAAGTTTTCCATACAATAAGTTACCATGTAGCTTATATTAATAAAGCACTTACCATTGCTGAGATGCTCATGAAACTGTAATCAATGCTGCTAAGTATTTTTGAGATTTTTTTTTTTTTTTTTCATTAACGTCCTCCAACATTATGTCATATCGGACGAAGAATTTTTGTGATGAACAAACTGTTAAGCTAGTCTCCAACATTCCTGTATCAAATAACATTTTTGCTAGATGAATCAGCAATGTGACCAATGTGAAAAACACTTCAGTTGCATCAGGTATACAGTATGCACTACAAATGAATGAAATAACTGATATTGCCAAGTTTGTGGTTTTAATGGTATATGTTCTTTTTGTTTACTTTCAAATCTATTAGGAAGGACTCTCTTTGCAGACCACTACCAATGAATACATTAAGCAAGATGCTTAATCTTTTGGATGAATTCTTCACGTCAAGTAAAGTACTATGGGTATAACTGTGCAAATATAGGCACTAATGGGTGACAATGCTGGAGCAGCCATGAAAATTAAAAATGAGGCAGAGAGCAGTCATTGCATTCTTCACAGGAATGTGCTAGTGTCGAGAAAAATGCCTTCTAAGCTTGTGATGGTATAGAATGATCCCATAAGGATAATAAACCATATAAAATTGCAGTCTAAAAGCAGGATCTTTAAAGTAATGCCTGAAATTATGGGAAGCCATCACTAGTCCCTCTTGCTGCACACTGAATTTAGATGGTTGTCCCGTGAGAAAGCACAGACAGGTTTGATGGAATTGCATGAGAAGGTAACAGGATATTTTGAATCACAAAGCTCTACTGGCAGCAATTTCAGGTGACTGGGTGTGCAACCTGGTACTTTGGCTGATAGTTTTGACATAATGAAGGACATGAACCTTACAAGGTAAAACTGCTAGCTTTTATGCAAATGCTTAAGGGTCTTATTTTAAGAGAAAACTTTAAGTATTGAATTGTTCTTCCACACAAGCTATTTGCAGGCTAAATTTGGAAAAGTAAAATCAAACAGAAAAAATTGAGTCCCATAACTGGTACTTGAACCACAGACCTTCAGCATTCAATGCTATTGCTCTACCCAAATGAGCCACCATGGCAACATGCTGGCATAACATGAAATTCACCAACTGATTTGCATATTTCCCAGTAAACCATAAGGCATTTTCAAATTTATTTGGAGATAACACACCCCAATGGCAACTTAGAGTCTCATTAAATATTTTAAGTCCCCAGCTTTTATATTTAATCACTGTTTGGTCAATCAACAAATTGGAACTCTAATCAATGTGAATCATTGATATATTGTTGACATATCTGTCTGGGCACTATTTTGATTTGCACTCTTCATATGTAATGAAATCCTTTGTACCATAATTTGTTTCATTATTACATTCAGTCCATGTTTATGAGCTTTCTTCTACTTTTCTCTTTTTTGAAGCTGCCTATTATTTTTATTTTAAAAATTTATATCTGCACACAAGATTCTAGAGTTCCAAAAGTTCTCATTGACCTTCTAGGTAGGTTCCAGGTCTAAGAATGCTTTATAAAGGTAATTTGTTACAGTGCATTACCTGTCTTTTCTATTCCTTGTTTACTTTAGAAAACCAATTACACAGTTAATTCATATGGAACAGAAACAAATGAAAGCTTGCAGAGAGAGTGTCTGTGTGCATGTGTGTAGGCATGCATGTGTGGTCTGCTGAATGTGCTTCAACCAGGAGCATGCCATTGTGAGATCTAGTGCATGACTTCACTGGACCAGCTATCTTATCCAGGCCCTTTGCAGCTGGATATACCTAGGTCTCACTGTACTGCCACGACTGAGACTCTATCTCGTGGGTGTTGAAAGAAATACCACACTTTTGTGAAACCTTTTATTCCAGTCCACATTTATGTTGTAACGACGTTGAGACGCCAATTGTAACAGTGTACGTTGGGTGCCACTTTTGTGACAGTCTCTTTTCTGTCACCTGAAATACTCGGTAGCTCATCCGGTGCAGTAGCTGCCTCTACGCTGTACGCCACTACGTTGATTTTGTTTGGGATTAGGTAGGCATGAGTAGGATATTTCTCAGGCGCGAGGTTAGATAACAAATACAGCACAAACGTTTCTTGATTTTATTCTCCACCACATCATTGCCTCAAAGTACAGACCTGGGCGAGTTTCTGGTATTGCGTTTTCAGATCACTATTTACTTCACCCTTACCCTAATCTTCGTCGCCTTTCACACATCGACGTTTTTGGCGCGAAACTATACTTATTCGCGATACAGGTTCACCCCGGTAGCAGCATCGCAACAGACAGTCCCGTTCTCTCGAATTTTTCCTATTTATGTCTCTCACCCCCGCACTTTCTCTCTAGTCCCGTTATGGGGGAGGGGTGTATTTTCGCCAGTTGTGTCCTTGGACTTTAGGCAAAACGTCCCTCGGCGCGAGATGACAAAAGATGTTTGCCCTCTGGCCTTCAGAAATGTGCTCAGGTCAACATACTTTCAAGAGGCAGCTTCTTTACACAATTTATAATACAAAATTATACTTATACCTAAAAGTCTTATATATATATATATATATATATATATATACATTCTGATTCTAAAATTACAAATATATATATATATCTACATAGAAGTTCCCGTCTCAATGTACAATTTTCTTCCTCGCAACCATATACCCGGCGCAGCTATATGTTTCCCGGCATTGATATTCTCGCGGTCGACGGCAGGATACACGCACGTAAGTGCGTAAACGTGAACTTGTGAGTGTGAAGTTCCTGGGTAAGTGCCTATGTAACGCCAACTTGTGAGTGTGTCAGTTATGTCTGACGGCCAATTTGTGAGGGTGAAGTTAGAAGTGCTTAGTGTAAGTGCATGTGCCACGGCTTGTTTGCTGGTTTTGTTAATTCAATCTTCCCTCATTTTGCCACTTCTTCATGGCCATGTGGTTGCCCTCATTGGTGAAATTCCATGTTATGTCCACGACATTCGATTTTCCACCAATAAGCATGCCCTGTCTCGGCGGGTGCATTTTAAGGGGCTTTTGTTTCACTGCACATAGCGTCACTATTAGCTTTACAATGGTTTGTAAAGGAGTTTCATATCCTTTGTTCTCCATTGTCTGGCAACCTTACCCTAATGACAGTCCTTCCCGTGGCCTTCGCAAATTTTCGTATATGTAGCCCTTTTACATAAATATGGTAGATGGCCTAGCCAAATATTTTATTTCTTAATTTCCTTTAACAACCAATTTGGTTTATCCTGTCACACCTTCTAGATGATAAATGAGCTCAACGATAGAAGCTTTTTACCTTCCTCAGTTGCAGAAATGACTACCACAGCACTCAACTACTTTCACCCTAGCCTTATAATTTTTGTGTTTTTTTAAAAGTTCCATGGCAGTGATATCCTCTACCATTGCAAGCATCTATGATAGTATGCTCACATCCCTGGTCTCACCTCCCAGTGTATACAAAGGGACCCAATCACCTTCAGGAGTGCATCAGCTCATGCAATGGCCCCTCCCTGGGACTGGCCTTTATTCAGCTAATATGAATATATCATTCTTACATGATAACCAGGGGCTGGGAATTATGCAGTTACCCAGTCACCCTTTGTATCTCTCCTCCATCCTCCAGCCTACGCAAAAAGTATCCATCAAACTGTGTTCAGGAAGGTATCAGGTTGGAGGTCAAACACATTTGTGGACCAAAGTTGATTGGGTGTTTGACATAGGCTCTCTCACTCCTAAAGTAAAGTCAAATTTGCATGTTGGGACGTCATGTGTTTCTAACTGACTAATGACAGTCTTTTCCTGCTTTCCAATTTAGCCAGCATAATACAGGTTAGCTAACATCTAATTTCATTAGAGTAAGGATGTTCTAAATGCAGAGCCACTACTATTTCCAATTCTTTTATGTTTATCTGATGAAATGACCCAAAAGAAATGAAATGAAATCTTAGATAAGTAAATTAGTGCTAGTGATCTCATTTTGATGAAATGACCCAAAAGAAATGAAATAAAATCTTAGATAAGTAAATTAGTGCTAGTGATCTCATTTAATTATCTGGTATAGGACAGCATTCTTCATTTTTTAAGTTTACCCCTCCATTTGTCACATGGATGACTGCAGTCATTCACTGTTGAATTTCCTCTTACAGAGTTCTACCATTGCTGCCAATAATGTTCAAATCCGGCCCAGGCCGATGGTTTTTAAGTGTGCTTAAAAACGACAGCTCCATGTCAGTAGATTTACTGGCATGTAAAATAACTCCTGCAGGACAAAATTCCGGCACACCGGTGACGCTGATGTGATCCTGGCAATTGACAGCGTTGTTAAACAACAAAATAATTTTTTTTTTTTGCCAATAATGTTAAACTTCATAGTAGCTTAATTTTATACTTTAAACAAAGCATGTGCCCTTTTGAATAGTTATAAATCATTCACATGATATTCAACATTTATTCACATGGATGACTATGTCTCATGCGTGGCTACTTGCATCATAATTTTGGAAAACATAGTTTTAACTCCTGTTGCTACTTTAACTGGTATAAGTGCAGTTGTTTATTTTGGAGCAGTGTGTAGAGTCATTTAACATCAACACCACTAATGTAAGAAACAGCTGTAAAACAGCAATAACATTAAAAATGGATCTGTTTAGTTTTTTTCCTCAGACAACTTTGGTCAGGAACCATCAGAGCATTCTCTGCGATCACATGCTTGCACCAGTTATCTTCCTCAGAGAGCTTTGGTCAGGAACCATCAGAGCATTTTCTGCAATCATGTGCTCAGCCAAGAGCATTTGTGTACTTCAAGTGACTTTCTTGTTTCGGCAGCACTATAGATGAGGAGGAAGATAGTGATGATGAAGAAGATAACAATGATCCTGAACTTGCTGCAGAACACTGCACTGGATCAGATCAAGAACTTTCTAATGACAAGGATGGCAGTGTTGGTACATAAATAGCAGATTATTTCTACAGAGCAAAAGATGGAGATAAGTGGAATAAAATAAAGCCTAGATCAGCTGTACAGACCAGAACACAATCTGCTCTGAGTTGCTCCAGGACAGAAATACTGCTATTGAAGCTAAAACATCAATTGAATGCCTGAATTTTATTTCTTAATCATGACATTGTGAAATTGGTGACCGAATGTATTAACATCTAAATATCAAAGAAACAACAAAACTATTCAAGAGAAGGGATGCACACCATGTAGATGAAATATAAATCAGAGCATTAATAGGGCTCTAGTACTTCAATGCTACTTGTTGTAGCAGCAGACTAAATGTGATGCAAAAGTGGGAGAATTCACAAGGTGGTGACATTGAAGCTTGCTACTTGTCAACAAATTATCTCAGATTTACAATTCTACTGCATTGTCGCAGGTTTGATGACATAATAAGTAGAGAACAACTTATTACCATTGATAAGCTAGCTCTTTTTTAAATGTTTTTAGAATGAATTCAAAAGTATGAAGTGAATTGAACTTGAATTTATTGAGTGCTAATGCATTTACATCTTGGGCTGCCCTTGAACTTGGGCCCCGGTCCTTTTGTCATAGGGCAGCCTCTTAAGATTTCTTACATATATTTACAATTTAAAGTGTGCTGTTCTTTATCACTTTTACTAATGTTTGTATCCACTTATAGTGCTCCATTTTCACAACACTATTAATTTCCTCTGAGCTAGGAACTTCAGCTAAGAATTCAAAAGTATTATGAAGTGGGCTCCTATCTTACTATAGATCAGCAACTTCTGTCCTTCAGGGGAAATAGCTCATTTAGGCAGCTTATATGCTGAGTAAACCTGCAAAGTGTGGCACGAAAATGTTTGCCTTAGTACATGCAGGATTGATGTACACTGTCAGCATGAAGGTATACTGTGATAAACAGCCTCATGATGTAGTTCTTAGCCTGTCACAACCTGTTTTGGAAAATGGTAGAAATACTAGTGATGACTGGTTCTCTAGTGTATCATTAATGAAACCATTACTGGAGCACAAAACAACCTATGTTGGGGCATTAAAAAACAAGCATGAAATTCCCAAAAAGTTTTGCCAACAAAAACTGGAAGTACAAACACATCCCTGTAATATTAAAGGTAAGTTTCATTTATGCTATCCTCACTTACTTTAGAAAATTAGGACATATGTTTCCAGAGCAATTGTTTCTATCTTCAGCTAACAACTGAGTGATTCATAGATTTTGTGTTTTAAGGTTCACTATTGAGGTACTGCTGATGATATGAACGTACTAAGCTGCTCCATTAGTAGGAAATCAAAATTCATAATTCTGTCTTTTTTTAAAATGCAGATGTTTTCCCAAACTGAGAACTCAGTTGGGTAACTTGCTTTCCTGAGAAGGTTGGCTTCTTGAATAATTTCATGGTGGCTGTTCCAAAAATGTGCTGCTAAGGCTGATTTTTCAATCTGTTTGTATTTTATGTATCAGATGAGTTCTTTTAATCTAGTTTTCAAATTTCTTTTAGTCTTACCTGTGTATATTTGATCACAGTCTCCCCAATTAGTCTGATAAATACCTGAACTTACAGTGCGGAGGATTCTGTCTTTTAAGGACATACAGAGTAAATTTTGTATGCTGTATCTATTTTGTGATGCTAGAATGATGTTATGTTTTCTAAATATTTTCTTAAATCTTTGCTCTGCCCAATGATGGTATGTAAATTCCTTATATTGGAAGATTTCTTTTTGGGATTTTAAGGTGGTAGTTTCATGATGGTATTGAGTTTTTTTTGTTTGTGGATCTTTTGTTCTACAGTGTTATGACAAAACCATTGACCAATGCTATGTGGAGTATATGCATGAGTTCCTTATTATATTCTTCTTTGCTGAGGGAAGTATTAAGTAGCCAGTATATTAAACTGTTGAAGACTGCCATTTGGTGAAATTTTAAATTGAAGCTATCATTCCTTATGTAGTTGTTTGTGTGTGTATTTCCTATAACTTCCAAAAGTGAGTTCCTGGTTTTGTCTGATGATTTTGAGATTCAAGAAAGGTAAGTAGTCATCTTTCTCAATCTCCACTGTAAACTGTATAGATTTGTCTTGAATAATGAGTAGCTTGAATGCTTCATGCAATAATTTCCTTGGTAGTATTGCAAATGTGTCATCTACATATCTGTGCCATGTTTTGAAGATTAAAGGGAAGGCACTAGTGATATGCATCACTAAATAACTCTTTGTCGGTCTGGGTGGCTCAGTTGGTTAGACGCTGGCCTACGGATCCCAAGGTCGCGGGTTCAAACCCGGCCCAGGCTGATGGTTTTTAAGTGTGCTTAAAAACGACAGCTCCATGTCAGTAGATTTACTGGCATGTAAAAGAACTCCTGCGGGACAAAATTCCGGCACACCGGCGACGCTGATGTGATCCTGGCAATTGACAGCGTCGTTAAACAAGAAAATAATTTAACTTAAACTAAATAACTCATGTATAGGCCTGCCAAAAAGTCTGAGAGTGGGTTACCCATAGCTAGTCCATTAGTTTGTTGAAAATATGTATTGTTGAAACTGAACAAATTTTGATTTATACAAAGTTTAATTAATTTGATGAAAGCATCTAGATCAGAAGATGTGTAGTTGATAGAGATGAGCCACTTTTTTTAGTTGTGAAAGTAGTGTATCAATTGGAATGTTGAGAAATAGGCAGGGTTCGAATAAATGGGGAGATGAGGGAGGATTTCTCTCTCTCATTAAATAATTTCCCCAGCTCATCAAAGAAGAATTCCTTCCCTGCTAGGGAAGTATTGTTTCCTTTTAGTGAACATATTTACTATTACTGTTCTTTGAAAATATAAGAAGACACAGAACACTTTTGATACAGGTTGTACATGGTACGGGTGTGAGCTCTGAGTAAGCAAATGTATCATATTATAAGTGAGGTAAACAACAAACAATTCTCAGGTTCATTATTTGGGTTGGCATTCAAGGTCACAATTTCAGCAATTCTGTCCCAGCAATGATGTTCGCAGCTTGCAGTATTCAGTTCAGTTTAGTTTCTTGCAACTCACTGTTCTATTGTTTGTCAGCATGGAAAAATTTATAACAAGAATGCAAAAAGTTATAGAAAGTAATGACAGTGATGTATTCCATTTCGAATCTCAGGCTTCAACTTCAAGTACTATTAATATTACAGCTTCTCAGGTAGACTGCAGCATTGAAAGTGACATTTGTTAGCAAAAATAGTGAGAGTAAATCCACTGCACTAATCAGGGGATGTGTAGACAAAACTAGATTTGAAAATGGAAAACAATCACCCTTGACTTTCATCAAACAGTTTTGAGAGAGTTATATGCCTGTACTGCTCAGAAATACAAAATCACAGTGCTCTTAAAGACAGTAAAATGCAAATTGCTGTCACTGCTGCTGCTATTTTTATGTATATAACACAGCAATGCTACTGCCACTGGTATTACTACCATTGTTGCCATAAATATAACACAAACTTAAGTTGTCCCCCCGCCCTGGCAAAAAGTCTGATTCAAACACTAGAAATAGGGCTGTTATATCAAAAGAGACAGGACAACTTCTGCTGAAGCGTTTGTATTTTTAATTTTGTCTTTGAAATCAAATGAATCTTTGATATTTAGATTGTCAAATTTTGGAAATCAGTTATACTTTTTGATAACCATTTTGCTAATTGGAATGTTAGAATGTCTAAATTATTACAAGTGATCACATTTCATACAGTGCTGAGAGCCAACTAGAAAAGTGCATGATGCTATGATCCATCCTACTGCACAAGAAAAGAACAGTTTTATTCAATAGAACATAGTTTCCGGGTTTGTAGGCTGTGATACAGTCAATGAATAAGTATCTGACGGTTTGCCCAAGACTGCATTGAGCATCTTCAGAGAGAGTGACTGACTCCTGGCTGGTTAACAACTAAAGGGCTTTTTATTTGTTCTGAAGTTTTGAGTAAGCATACTTAGCAAACATAGCATGCGTTGACATATATTTGGCAAGTTATTCATTCTTCCATGGTCATATATTTGAGATATTTTTCCAAGGAAAGCACCTCAGTTTTTTTCGAATGCATTGTTAAAGCTACTGAAACCATAATAATCTCAATTTTTAATTTTTGTGGATTTAACCGGTTTTGCTCACAACCTCCATGATTGCATTCTAAATATTGCATTTTTTTGCAAGTACCAATGGGATACCTTCATTTGTCCATCATTCTTCAAAAAGAACAAATGTACTAGATTCATTGTCAGCTAGAATATTCCAATCTTAATAGAAACTCAGTGGAGTTCTAACTTAAAACTACAAACTATAATTGTAGAAGATTGGAAAATATTGAAACAAATGTTTGAGAATGTTATGAAGGACAATCAGGCTGACAAAAGGCTTTTCAGCTCATTATGGGGTTTTTTAACAAAATGAATAGTTTTGAATTTATTCTTCTAACTAAAGTGCTCAAGGAATCAATGATATATTCTCTTTGACAGACAAAAAGATCACTAGATGTTGTTTATTGCATTTCAAAGATCACCTTGACAAGTGATTCAATACGTCAGGCATGGGCATGAGAGGAGAGGTAGCAACTGAACTTGCCTTACCCACCTCACATTCTCTTGCCGAGTGACAAAGGTTATTTGGATACAAAACGTACAGTGGTGTTTCTTTCCATCTGCGTGACAGTAATAATTTCTACACTATTATCAGCTATTTTGTTTATATTAAACATATTTTGCATACATTAATTATTACTGTGACTAGGCAAATTACATAATCTTAATGTTTATAACTTTCCTTTATCTTATGCGCGTAATATCCTTTTGCTACCTTATATTTAACATACTAAATTGTTGCTGTTTAGGCATAAACAATTTTTAAACTATTTGATCAACGCAATAGACTCTGGTTTTATACTTAATTTTATGTTCAAACTTTGAAACATGAAATACAATAGTTTATATTAAATAAGTAAATAAATGAATGAATGAATAAATATATATATGCGGCTTACCACAAGGCACAGAGCTCAGCACTACACTTTTTAATATATTTATTAATGATCTGCCACAACAAATACAACAATCAAGTGTGAAGTGTGCACTATTTGCTGATGACTTAGTAATGTGGACTTCAAAACCAAAAAAAAACAAAAGTACAGAACTAGAAAAAACCTTGCAACAATCCTTAAACAACCTACAAAAGTGGACCAAAGAAAATTTAATGGCTGTTAATACAACAAAATCAAACTACCAAATCTTTTCACTAAGAAAAAAACCACTAAAAATAAAACTAAATTTTGAGGGTCAACAATTACCAGAAACAAAGGAAGCAAAGTATTTAGGAGTTATATTTGATACCAAACTTACATTGACCAAACAAATAGAAAATGTAATACAAAGAGCAGAGAGGCGCCTTTCGCTGTTAAAACGTCTAACAGGAATGAAGTGGGGATGTTCCGGAGCAACTCTTAACACAGCATACAATGTATATATAAAGCCATTATTTACTTACTGCAGCGAAGCTCTTGTAACAGCAAACACAAAAAGATTCAAATCTTTCAAAACCAAAGTCTGAGACTAATTACATGTGCTATCAAAACCACACCAATAGCAGCTATGGAAATACTAACCAACCAATACCCCATTGAATATGGAATAGAAAAAGCGGCTCTTATTCAACACGAAAAGTTGATCAGACTGACGTTCAATACATGGCACAAGAGAAATTTTACACATACACTAAAGACTCAGGAGAGCTTTCTTTCCAAAATTCAAGACATCAAGAAAAATGTACACCTTCCTAATTCAAAGGAAAACTTCATATCTAAAGTCAATCCAACACATACATTAGACATCACATATTATTTACACCTGACAGAAGAAGTTAAAAAAAGTGATACTCCAACTAGTGTTCTAAAATTATTGGCATTAGAGACAATCCATACTAGATTTCCAGAACACGAATGGCTCCATATTTATACTGATATCAAACCGATCACGTGTCACCTCTTTTCCTATTACAAATCTTTAAGTTATGGAACTACAAACTTTGATGGAGAAATTGCAGCAATTTGAGTGGCCCTACAAAATCTTTTGTATAGAATTTCACATTTTCATCAAGCAGTTATTCTCTCAGATTCCAGGGCGGCAATTATAGCAATTACTTCGAAGTTGTCAACAAAAAACCAAACAATTATAGAATGTTGGAAAATCCTTACCCATCTAACAGCACTTCAAAAACACCTAGTCTTCCAATGGATACCAGTTCACTGTGGACTGAGTGGTAATGAGAAAGCTGATTTTCTTGCTAGAAAGGGTACCAGCAATGTGCAGAAATCTATAGTTAATCTACCATTTTATGCATCTAAAAGATTAGTCAACTGTGAATTCAAAAAAATTATTGCAAAATATTACTATGAAAAATCAAAAAATAAAAGATGGTAACTACCAAACATTCAAACAGTAGTTCCTGAGTATCCTCGAAAAATGGCAGTTGCAACCTTCAGGTTGATTACAGGACATGATTGTCTGGCAAAACAT
Organism: Tenodera sinensis; assembly: GCA_030765045.1. Lineage (NCBI taxonomy): Eukaryota > Metazoa > Arthropoda > Insecta > Mantodea > Mantidae > Tenodera > Tenodera sinensis. Next base: position 104,284,806 of record CM060962.1, read on the forward strand.
TTAAACAGAATTGGGATATATTCTTCACCACTCTGTCCTCTATGTGGTCTGCAAGAGGAAATGGACTGAGACCACCTTCAAATATGCCTGGCCACTTCTAGCACCCCATCCATCTGTGAAAAATATTGGAAAGCAAGAGGATTAATGACTTCATTGTCAGAAATCCAGCATTAGCTAACAACATATTAAATAAATTAATAATAAACTAAAACCCTAAACATATCATCCCTTTTATATATTTACAAATACAAGTATTCAGAAAGTACATTTTGAAATTGTAAATAAATATCTGTAAGTTTTATTTATGCTTCTGATCACAGCTGCATTTCATATTGTAACGCTTTCTATTTGCAAATTGAAATCTGCATATTAAACAGCAAACTTTCCTGGTTTTGTAACTTTCAACAAATCCACTTTACCACTCTTCATAAAACAGCCATACTTGCCACTGAATGAGGCATGCCAGAACCTGAGTAGCAGTGTAGGAGAGGGATGGGAGGTGGAGTGAGGCAAGAACATGTTTCAGCTGATTTTACCCATGCCTGCAATAAGCAATAAGCAAAATTAACAGTATTTTTTGGAATTATTTGAGAGGGCCAAAAGGATTACCAATCTATCCCAAAGAGAAGAATATCACATCTTAACTGAAGAAGAAATTTTCAAAAACTTATATTTATTTATTTTTTTTTTAAATTTTGGAGTCTGTAGTGGAAATGCGGATAAGGTTTCAAGACTATGGCAATTTGCAATTTGTGACATCATTTCAAGGTAATGCCCAAACGCTTTGGCCAGTAACAGGAACTTTTTGGCTGTGCTATTTATGCGGAAGAGTTACCAGCATTTGAATGAAAATAAGAGCAAGAGAGTGAGCATAGCTCAGAGTGGAGGACCCCAAACCACAAAGCATGGCTGATGGATTGAGGACCCTAAGCCACAAATCATAGTCAAGGGATGTTTTTTATAAGAAGAGGAGTGAAGCGAAGCCCACAACTATGAAACGAGAGTGTAGCTATAGATCTGTGAGCTAAACCCCAATGATCCAAGATCATGGAGAAAAAAATGTGTTATATAATATAAATTGGTAACGAGAATGTTTGGAAGAAAGACTAAAAACACAGCTATTTTCATGAATTTTACTGTTACTCGTGAGCTGGCACTTTCTGCCATGCATGTAGAGTTATAACAAAATGGAATACTTTGTGGACATTTAGCAATTTGTTTCTTGTATAACAAAGTGGGTGTTATAGGTAGAGTGGCTGGGCTATAGGCCATATGATGGGTCACATCTACTTTTAAACTATGTAATATGTGTATTTACCTTCTTCCAATCATCTTTCTTCTGCATTTACACATAAGGGTTGGTATGAAACCCTTATGAGAGTCCCTTTCCCTTGTGGATACCAAAAATTTGAAAAGTATTCTAAAGATTTTCCTGCTTTAGTTTTTGAAAATCTGCAACATTGTTAACCACAGATGTTTAAAAAACTTCAAGGCTTTTGAAGAACAAACTATCTTTTGTGTGCTGATGAGATGTATATGTCTGTTATTACAATGGAGTGTTTTAAATTGTGCCAGAAAAATAATGCTGTGTTTGAAGAATGATATAACTTTTTGAGAAAGTTTTATGCTTGTTTCTGGTTTGGCACACTATGATTTCCAACGTTCCCTACATATGCCACTTGCTCCATCGAGCTCTGTGATCGAGCTCTTTTCCAAATGCAGAGCTGACAACACATGACTAACAAACGCCACTATTGGGCTCCTAGACCGCAAAGCGTAGCCGAGGGTTGTTTTTGGTAAGAAGAGCAGTGAAACAACGACAAAGTATAATTGTAGGATCTGTGTAGCTAAACCCCAATGACAAAAACATCGCCAATGCAGCGAATTTCACTTCTTGTTGGGCTTTCGAGCTGTCCGATAGTAAAAAAATAGGTATCGGAAATCGAGTTTGACTTCGTAATTAAAAAAATAAATATACATGATTTACAGCATAACATAGTGTTCTGTGAGCATAACCGTCTTCCTGCGACCTCTGCGACCTCTATTTGTCAGTGCCTAGAATTGTTAGAGTTAATCCAGGACCTTCTATTTCAGAATGCGTTTAGTGTGTGTGATTTAGTTTTTCTCCCCCTCCCTATTGTACGTCTTGAGTGTGCTTTAAAGAATGCATGTTTAACAATTGATACGTGTTGGAACTGTTTTTAATTCGAGAAAATTGTAAACTAATGTGTAATTGTTTTAATTACCGGCGTTTTCATTTAAATTTTCCCGCTGATCTTCAAGTTTCCCAAAAATGTGTAAAATTCCCTAAAGTACTGAATCTGCTATAACGTAGAATTCCCTGTGAGAACCTCTTTTTTCTCTCTTTATCTTCCTGACAATTACTGCATTTCCAAACAGTTTGTATTTTGTCACGGGTAAGGTTAGGGCAATATTCCGGAGCTAGAAAGAAGCAGTAATTTGCAATCTTCTGATTTACGTATTGAAGTGATGTTGGCAAAGCTGATTCATGTGATCGTCGTCTGCTGGAGATGTTAAGTAGGAAGGAACGTCTAAGGAAATCGAGTTGAACTGCTTGTCACTTGAAAGCACCTTGAAAAAACCACTTGCTAAATGTTTATTCAATGCACGAAAAACATGAAAGCCGTCTTCAGTATATTGGCTCTTTGCCTGTGGAATTCGCTTAGTGCAGAATTTGTGCCGGTGCTAATGTGGGAACTGTCAAGGTGAGCCCATAAGATGAGGATTAACATAAAACTCCTGCGATGTTAGATTTATAATGTTGACTAGGTTATATTATTTTACAATTAAAAAAAAAAAATGAAGAATCGCTGAGGATGGGCAACTGTACCAAAATATTGCAGTACATATTTCTGAATTTCATCAGAACGATTCATTATGCGTAAATGTGCAGAAATCATTCAATAAATTTTGGCAATTCTTTCATCATTGAGAAAGAACTGTTATTCCAGACAAACAGATATAGGCTATGAGGTGTTTTAATTAAAACGGAGGGTTAGAGGGAATTTCATATTTTTGTCACACAGTTTCAGTCCCTTTTCATTGAACGTGAATAATAGAAGATATTTGGCCCTTTATTGCAAACCTGGCGCATACTTTGGGACTCCCGGTTCAAAGCAGTAAGTGGGGAAACCTAAAAGCTTCTAAAATTAGGTTATTGGAGGGAGTTGCATAAAATGTTTATATCACTAAATTTTCCTCCGATTTCACTGAACCATGTTATCAAGGAGCATTTTAGGTATGATGATGATGTAGGCCCACTTTGCTCTTGACAGCCTTTTCTAAAGTAATGAAGAAAGTCATATTTATCAGGTTATAAGACGCATGAGTTAAACTTCATTCTTTCATCATTCCAGTTAGGATTTAGAAAGGGAATGTCAATTGAAAATGCTACATACATGCTAACTTCTGAAGTAGCCTTGGATAAAAAATAACTCCCATTAGGAACATTTTGCGACTTAGCTAAGGTATTTGACATAATAGACCACAACCTCTTGCTGTAATGGTTAAAATTTTATGGTTTCAATGAGATCTCTATAAACTGGTACAGATCATGCTTAACAATTAGAACCCACAAAACCAGGTTTGTTGAGCTGTCTTACAGATAATTATAATGCCTTTACAACAAACCTTGCTGTGCATGACCACAGTACGAGGCATGCAGTCGATTTGCATAGACCAGCAAATAGCATAAAACTGTTCCAAAAAGAATGTTACTATTCTACAATAAAAATGTATAACCTTCTACATCACCTAAAACTATTAGACAATCCTAATCAACACAAAATCTTGCGAGGTTTAAAGTCATTCTTATATACTCGTTCCCAGTATTCTGTGGAGGAATTCTTTAACGTCTCAACAGGTAAATATTCCCTACACAGATTGCATGTGATGGTAAGTTACACTTATTTATTATTGTTGACCTACTATTATCCATATTCTGAAGTTCACTCTTAACATGGTGGTGGCCTAAAAATTTTCATTTTGTTATCGCATAAGATGGAAGAAAGAGTATTATTGGTGGTGAGTATATTACTAATCATTATGCAGGTTCCATATGGGACCAAATGAACAAACAAATACACTTGATTTTTAGAACCTTGCAAAAATAACAAGATACCACAAAACTTTCATATGCTTCCATTACTCTTATTTTCAATCCCATTTTCAATCTGTAACATACAAATTAACTCTTTGACCTATCACTGTAAGAGCCAATGAAAATTATAGGCTATGTTACAACCTCAAAGACTACCCTTAACATATTTTTGACTTCTTATGTAACAATCTGCACTGTTTAATCCTTCAGGTAAAAATATTGTATAATTATACTATGGGACCTGGTAAAAATCATAATTATCTTAAACTTCCAACAGTTATCCAACCCTTATTTTTTGACTTGAAATTTTTTTAAACTGCCACTATGCTTTATTACTGCTTGTTTAATCAGAGCACAAATTAGTGCATTGAGCTTTAGGACTTGGTAAAAGATACAGGATGCCTATTTGCAATGCCTTTAGATCAGTCTGAATAAAACTAGACACTTATGTTTTAGGCATACATGTGAAAATTGTAGGCTACTCATATTCAAAAACAAGCCCTGCCTTTATTTTCAGCTCCCTATTTACAGAATGCATAGGCATGGCAAACTTGTAGATTAATAAGGAGTATCAAATCAGGTTTTTCTGACAAAAGCAAATTTGATGCTGGAGGTTATTTGATAGTATGAGAGAAGAGAGTTCCCTTGTGTGCTTCTCATCCAAGAAGGACAACGAAAACTTGCACCAAAACGACAGGACAACGGCATAAGGCATTCTTGCCGTATATCAGGGGCATCACTGATAGCATTGGCAAACTTCTGGAAAGAGCTGGTATAAAAAAAATTTTTAAACCCAGAGGAAACTAAAACAGCATCTGAGATCGGCAAAGGACAGGGGGACCCGCTGCTGATGCAGGGGATTTATCGGATACCATTTAGCTGTGGCCAAGTTTGCATTGGCGCTACCAAACAGTATAAAAACCTGCTTAAAGGAACACAAAAGCAACTGCAGGCTAAGGCACATGGAAAAATCAGCAGTAGCCGAGCATGCACTTCTAATGGGCCATGACATCAAGCTTGACGAGACCAAAGTTCTGGACAACACAGCCTACCACCATGCATCACTGTACTGAGAAGCCATTGAGATCCACAAACATAAAAAGAAAAGAAGAAATAGCAGGTCTACACACAGTGTGGTTGCTGGTGCTAGACAATACAAAACCAAAGCCTCAAAATGCCAACAAAACCAATCATGTGTCAGTTCCCACAGCCACATAATAGTGATTGGCATACAGACAACCAATAAGAGACGAGAGGTGGTCCCTCTCACTCCCCTCACTCAGGTGCTCCATCAAATGCCCTCTAGCTGTTAACCAGCTAGGAGTCCCTTGGCCTCCTAATTCTCCATTTTTCTTAAGAGACCTCAAAAAAATCCTCGATTTAGGGAAGTATGTTATTGCAGGAGATTTGAACGTCCGACACCCTTGGTGGCAGTCACGCCGGTCAAACGCAGCCAGAAATCTTCTAAAAGAATTTATTTTAGAACATGACAATGTTCAATGTACATACCCTCCTTGACCCCACCTATTGGCCCGGCAATGAAGCAGCGGATGAGGCTGCTAAGTCTGCCTGCCGTTTGCCGGAGATCTTAACACGCAGTCTTCCCTACACTGATGTACAACGGTACTTCCGACGTCATATTTTATCAGTCTGGCAGCAATCGTGGGAAGCGTTGGATGTCACTGGCACGCAATTGCGGACAGTCAAGGAAACGGTGCAGCCTTGGATAACATCTTCAAGGGATACCAGGGGGGCAGAAGTCATCTTGGCCCGCCTGAGAATAGGTCACACGCGCATCACGCATGGACACTATCTGCGTGGTGAGCCGGCGCCGGTATGTTCCACCTGTGGCGTTCAGCTCTCTGTGGCCCATGTCCTAGTTGATTGTCCGCGCTACAATCGTGAGCGCCAGTTGTTTGGCCTGGGTTCTAGTTTAAAGACGATGTTAGGCGACGACCCGGTAGCTGTGGATTCAGTGCTGCGGTTCGTCGGCAGCATTGGCTTTGGTAAGCAAGTTTAAATTTTATTGAGTGGTTTTACTTTTTACCTTTTCTATTTTATCTGCTTACCTTTTTAGGTCATTTTACACGCTTTTAACTATTTTGAGCATACTTTTTAGACAAGTTTTAAGTTTTAACTTTTTTAACTTTTGGCTGTTTTAGCTTGCGTTTTAATATTTAAGTGGTGGTGAGTTTTATCCATTTTTTTATCTTTTGACTTGGGGCTCTAATGACCTAGCTGTCGACGGGCCCTTAAACCCTAACCACTCACTCACTCCCCACCTATTGGCAACGCTCAGGTCATTTTGATCCTGAGGTTTTGGACTTGGTACTTATAAAAAAAATGCGGTAATTTCACAAAACTTTAATGTGTATCATAGCTTGGACTCGATCACTACACAGGCGCCCAAGGTATTCCATCATGCGGAAACAGACTGGCAGAAATACAAGATAGAAATGCACAAGATGGCGCAACCCAGGCTAATCACACTCCAGTGAGGTGGAAGTAGATGCCACCATTGGAAATTTTACCATCTCGCTGCACACACCCAAGTGAAGTGCTACCACATACACCAGAAGTCCACCCAGCTTCTGCACGTACCCTGAGGTGGAGGTCCTCATTGCCAGACGAAGACGCCTGATGAGGCTCTGGAGACAAAATCACCAGCCTGAATACAAAATTCTAGCACAATGGCTACACAACATTATTCGGCGTCAAATTAAAATAAAATTGAACAGTGGGAAAATAAAATGCTGAGTACCACCCATTCGGACAACTCCTTGTGGAAATTATTAAAGGCATTTATGACCTCCTCGAGCATTAACACTGGCACTGAGGCGCTCCATACTCAACTCAGCCTACAGTTCTCCTCAGAGGAGAAAGCCGAGGTGTTTGCTGATTGTCTCACAGAGAGGTTCTCTGACAATCCTACCACCAACCCTGTTCAAGAAGATATTAAACACTGGGTACAAGCCTGGGTGGCGCAGAAGCACGAGCAACCACTGACACTGATTACACCTCAGGAAGTGTTCAAACATATTAAAAAATTACCAAATGGTAAAGCTGCAGGCCCAGACAGGATAACTAATGAGGAGCTCAAACACATCCCGAGAAAAGCCCTGGTGAAGTTAACAAAACTTTTTAATGCTTGCCTTAAATGCAACTACTTTCCCCACACTTGGAAACAAGCCAAGGTTATAATGCTACCAAAACCAGGCAAGAGAACATGGCACCCTCAACACCCTCAAAATGACCACCCCATTAGTCTCTTGTCCAACATTGGAAAAGTGTTCGAAAGACTTAGACTTTTTCGGTTGAAAAAGCCAATTTCGGGAATGGAGGAGCTATCCAATGTACAATTTGCCTTTAGAAAAGGTCTTTCTACTGAACTACAGCTACTAAGGCATGTTGATGATGTCACTGAACAGTTTAACAATGGGGCTTCCACATTGGCACTATTTTTAGACATAGAAGCTGCATTTGATTGGTGTTGGCATGATAGCCTAATTTACAAATTACACTAACATTTTCCAGACCTTTGAAATTATTTATTTTTAGTCCATAGTTTTTTAGAAAACAGGCACTTCTATGTTCAAGTGGGTCGTTCCTCCTTACATGAGCTGGCGTACCACAAGGGGCAGCCATGTCCCCGGTTTTGTATATTCTATTTACAAATGACTTTCCCGTGGACAGCAGATGCAACATTGCCATGTATGCTGACAACACTGCAATCTACAACCACCATAGGAACCATCGTTTTGGCCTCCTCGAGATGCAGTGGTATACTGACCGCTTCCATTCATGGCTGCATGACTGGAAAATAGAAATTAATGCAAGTAAATACCAGTTCATCTGTTTTACAAAAAAGCTGCAATTTCCGGCAATGTACCTCACGGTCATCGGTCAAAGATTGCACTGTTGTCAGCAAGTGAAATACTTGGGAGTCACCTTAGACCAACGACTCTCTTGGAACTCCCACCTTACAAATGCTGCCAACAAAGGGTGCCAACGTTTAAAGATGTGCACCCCTGTCTTCAATAGCAAGGAATTACGGACCCACTCCAAAATTGTACTGTACAGATTCTTTATACTGTTCACCCTACTTTACGTGTGCGTGGCCTGTGTGAATGCCTCAAAAGCAGTGCTCAACAAGTTACAAATTGTCCAAAATTCATCCCTTAGAAAAATATTACGTTGCCCCATACTTAGCCGCAACCAAACCATTCATCAGAACCTTGACACATGGGTGCGCATCAGACAACATGACAGCCAACTCGTAACCAACATCGGATGCGGTGAGCCAAAACACAGAAAACGCAGACGTATAAAAATATTCTAGACCCCTCCCCTGCTTGCAAAACTGTGTGCCTACAACATCGGTCCATGGCCACATACTGCTATAACAGTGGGCCGCCAAAAAGAAAAAGCCCTCCACACAGGGGTCGCCACCACTAACAGTCACCACCACAGGACATGCTGCCCACTCAGCCAAAGAGTGGGATCTATGTATATATTGAAAATGTATAAATAGTGTGTATGAGTGTAGTGTGAGTGTGTGCGTGAATGAGAGTGAATGAATGAGTGAGTGTAAATATTGTATATATGTATAAAGAAAAAACAAGTGAAACATAACATAAAAAAATGACTATACCATATGGATTTGGCAAACCCAGAAATACTATAAATATTAAAAGCCCGAAGATTTATATATATATATGTATTTTGTTACCACTTTACCGGCAACAGGATAAAATAGTACCAAATAAAAATAGGAGTATCTCTCTATCTCTCTCTCTGAAGGTGCCCAACGAAGTTTTGGGCGAAACGTCAGATGCTTATTCATTGACTGGACCATGGCCTACAAGCCTGGAAACTATGTTCTATTTATCTTCTTGCGTGTTTCCTTGTAGGTGCAATAGTCAAATCTTTTAAAGCTTTGAGACTGCATTCTCTTTGCATGGCTAAGATACAAAAAAATAAATAACAATCTTCCATTTGGCGAAAGTTTTAAGTATTCCAAAACTCACACAAATAACGAGGAATATCTCCAAAATGGTTCACTGTACAAAAAATTTATTTGGACATAAATTGTGTGTTTTAGCAAGATCTACATTTTTTGTACAGAAGATATGGTCTATCTCTTTACAGTTTGCCAGTTATGCAAACATCATCCAGAGAGCATTGCCATCATAATTCTGTTCTTGTTCTAGCTGGTACAAGAGTAATTGGAAGACAGATTGATGGTGGAAGGGCCATTAGTTGTGACGTTTTTCTAAATCTAATAACAGATCTAGTAGTATGAGATTTTGGCGACTTGAGTTTCAAACCAAGTTTAGAAAGAAATGTCCTTCTCATGTATCTTTCAATGAATTGTGACACAAAGGTTGTAGAGGCATACTTGTCTTGTGTAGAATACTTTGCTGACAGATTATTTTGGCAATAGTTGGTTTTGTTGCACAGCAAAACACATCTTTATTACTTCTGGATTATCTCCCTCATAATTTTATAAAATTTGTCTGCACAGAGGCTGCATTGGGCCATAAGTTCATTTTTCTTCTTTCTTTTTTGTAGAAATAAACCTGTCTCTGCTTTTATTTGCAAATGGACTACTTTGCAGGTTGAACAGGAATCTTTGTGGAGCATTTTAAATCAAATGTTGAAGCAATGGCAAAATATACAAGGTACATCTAAAATTTTGGTGAATTGTCCCATATGTTGCAAACCGTGCTGTTTAGGATGAGATGTCTGTGTATACACATTGAGAGACATGTCAACAAGTGCCCCCATTGTGCAAATCATCAAAGTGAAGCAATGGTGCATGCTGCAATTGAGCTAGCAAGATAAGTGAGAGGACTCGTGTCGTTGTTCATGTACATTTGAAAAAGTGGAAGATTTGTGTGGGGTTCTTAACACAGATGCTGCAAAGCAAGCTCAGATGGAAACGTCTGGAGATTTCATTGACATGTCTGAATGGAATCTGCATGTTTTGAAAACCATAATTATAGATGAGACTTGGCACTACTGATAAGATCCAGATACCAAGTGACAGTCAGTCGCATGTGTTCATCTTATTCCCTGTCTCCCAAGCAAACTCAGCTGACCAAATCCAAGATTTAGACGATTTTGATCACCTTTATCGACAGCAAGAATTTGATCCATCATGAATTTCTACTTGAGGGTTAAAACTGTCAACACAGAAGTTTATAAGGGAGTTTTAAAAAAGCTGCTGCAATGCATCTGGTGGATTTGGCCACAACTGTATCTGATTGGACAGTGAATTATCCTACACGATATTACCCATCTGCACACTGCGATCACATGCTCAACTTTCTCCCTCAGCACAAGGTGACTGTTCGACACACTGATCATGAAATCTCTTAGCGTTTCCATCTGTTTGCTGTTGCTTATCTGTCAGGATGTGTGGTACAAACTGGGTACAAATCTTCTGTTTCTTGAAATGTTTATGAACAATGACAATGACAAGTTCTCATACCGACTTCATTAGCTTGGTCATGGCATGAATCCCTGCTTCACTTTGGTGATTCGCATGATGGGGGCACTTGCTGACATGTCTCTAAATGTGTGTCCCTGGGCATCTCATCTTAACTAGTGTGGTTGGTAACATGGGGCCATTCACTGAGTTTTTCAGATGCACCTTGTATCTTTATACTTGCATGAAGAATGTCTTAAGTCCAAAGGTTCTTCTTTTTACAGAAATGTGACCTTACTGTTGTAACAGAGTTATGGAGGCAGGTATCTCCTGCTAGATTTTCTCCTGGTATAGTGACGCTCTTCTACAGTTGTATGTCATTTTTTACTGCTATCATAAGGTTATCATACTTCTTACCTGCAGTATTTCCTGTTTTCCTTTGATGATTATCCTATAGAATAAAATGTGTGTGCCAGTAGAGACCATCAGTCCTTTGAGAACCAGTTATACCTTGGAAACTTGATGCACAAACAGGTACTATCTATCCATTAGTTTTCCTAATACTGTATTTTATCAATACACTTTTTCTTTTGAAGGCTTTATCCACCACTCTACCTTTTGGTTATATGACGATCATGAACTTCATAAGCCATTTGCCCTTACATATTTAGCATGCTGTTAATTCACTGTGGAATACACAAATGTGGGTGAGTGGGGTGTGTGGAGTGTGCATGTGTTTGGACTGCATGTAGGTTCTGCTAATTCATGGGAACATTTCATGCTTGGTTCATGCTCTGTTTCTTATATTTGATTGTGCAAGGACTCCTTATTTTAGTCCTTGAATTTATACCAACTACTACTTCTGTAACCCTGATAAATTCCCCCCTGTATCCATTATTCACATGTGAATGTTGGAAACTGTGGTACTGATCTCCAACCAGTAGAAGAGCCATGAGAAGGTTCTGCTAGCTTTGCAGCTTTCAACCTGTATGGTTTCACATACAAATGTTATATCAGTACTGTACATGTTAAGTAGAGGTACATTGTGCAATTTAATTTGATGATTTAAGCAGAAAAGGATGCCCAAGGATGCAAGGATTCATACTTTGCTCCCTACTTCCTCATATCTCAGGGACTTTCTGAGGGAATGCATTAACTAGAATATTGCAACACTAGAAAATACTCTTATTTAAAACCTCATATTGTGCTGGAAAATGTTTTACTTGACCTAGTGTATATTTCCAAAAAGGAGACAAACACATATCAAGTTTTGCTTTAACTAAGTGGCTGCATCTATTGAGTTCTGAAAATAACCAGGCTGAATAGATTTCTAATAACAGATGAATCGGGTTTCCTCAAATCTGGTTTATAGGTCAATTGAGAAGCTAAAAAAAATACTAATGTAATATATAATTAATTTTCAGAAATGTTTACATATATCAACTTTTGAAAAATGCTCCTCAATTTCTGTGAATTCCTTACCAGTCTTTAGTGTGTGAAACACACCCAACAGTGCTGCTTCTATTTTCACTGGCATTACATCAAGTTCCTTAATGTACTTAAATTCTTTGAAGTAACTTTTGTTTGCATACAATTTTTTCTCATACTGTCAACTTCTTGCACAAAAGGTCTTTCACATATCTTAATTTACATGTGTCAGTGAACAATAAACATTGTGTTGCTTTCTTAGGAGTAATATATGTAGCTTCATTTTCCATATTCCTCCAAGTTTCTATATACATAGTATATGACTTCATAAGTTAAAGTACTGACACATGTAGCCGAGGTTGTTAAGACACTCATGAACAAGAGGTCTGTCATTAAAATTTTGCTAGGACCATTCTCTCTGACTGATGTATTGTCCAAGTTTTCCTTAGTCCTCAAAACTGCAAATACTGGGAAGGTATCCTAAAACTTATGAGGGCCTGGAACTTTACCATTCCAAATATAATTTATCATAAGTGTTCACTACATGTGGTGCTGTATGCAATAAGAATGAAACAAATGAAAATCTAAATTAAGTTGAAATTTCAATGTAACAAGGTGTATATTCATAATTTATCACTGGAAACATATAAAAAAATAAAACAATTTTCAATTAAACTAATTTAAGTTGTAAAATTCTGAGTCAATTGAACACATTTAAGGCTTAAGACCCTAGCTTCATTACATGTTTTACAAATTGATGGATTACTTATGTTATTCCTTGAATGCATTGGCAGTCATTAACGGGCATTCTTTCTTTTCTTAATGATTGCAGTGCCCCACAGTCAACCAAAGAAGTGTCTGCACTATCAACAATTAATGCAGATGAATTCAAAGACATAGTGATGCAAAGACTTCAGCATAAGTCAGGAGTAATTGTATTTGCAGAAGAAAATGTAAGTTATTTAGAAAATATGTATTGAAATTGTTTATATAAAACAATTACAATTACAATATATATATGGCTAAAATTAACTGATGACAACTAAATTAAATCACTTAACTAAAAAGAGCAGTAAAACATGATTACATTTGACCAACTTTCAAGTGCCTCTGTGGTCACTAGGTTTTCGGAGCACAAATATGGATGGCATGAGATGATCACACATTTCTGTTATACAACCCTGCTTCTTTTCAAAGGAAAGTTAGCCATTTTGGCATAGAAATGTTCTGTATTCAACTTATCTCACCTTCTACCTAATGGAGAAGATTGTGTGGCAAACAACCAATAAGTTTGCTGACACCTAAACTTCTAAATGTGTCACCATCACCAGCCACAAATGAGTGTAATTGGTTTACCCATGGGCAATTCACATAGAAACCAAGAACAAACTTTCTATGGAAACAACCAAAAAGCTGGTTTTGATACAATGGAATCTGCTATACAAGGATGACCCTGCAGATGCACCAAGCCAGTTGAGAATCATTAACTTCAATTCCTATCAGATTAAGAGTTGATTAATGTTGAGAATTGTTTAATAAAAATTGCCCATTTACTTTTCAATTGGTGATTACATTCAGTTGTTGGACTTTCTAGATTGCTCTTAATAAAAGCATCACAATTCTGTCATAAATTATTCTAATTTTGCTTCCTATGTTTTCATGGAATCTATTGTGAAACGGTATTTAATGCTATTTTTTCCTTCTTTTCTGAGAAAGAAATATTTTCATTAAATTATAAGCCAGTCAGTATTATCACATTCATACGGAGTATGTATGCAATGCTAAATCACTCTGTATATTTGATGTTCCGTGGCTGGTATCACGTTGCTAGCTACTGAAGTAACTTCTAGTCAGTTTTTAAATCCTGGCTGTAAAGTTAGTGTGTAAAGGCGATGAATAATAAGTGTATTTATGTGAATTTGTGTGATTGAGGCCATACCTGGTTTAATTAGTGGAAATAAATAAAGAATAATTTAAAGGAAATCAAAGAGCGATTTTGCCACAATATCATGCAAAATATTGCAATAGTAATTTTAGTTTTATTTTTGTTTTATTTATCTTACTACTCATATATGTAATTTAGTAACAAATAATTATTTGTCTTCTTGGAGTGTATGTAGGATATAGCTAACATACTATTGGCATGACAAATTTCATATAATTTTTCAAAACAAATATTGTTCGCGTTCCTTGGAAACATCATCACCAATTCAACCAGTGTTATCAAAGATACCATATATTTTACTATATAATACTTCAATTTGGTATTATACCAAAAATACAGCTCTGGTAATTATTATTTATTTATGCCAACAAACTTACTGTTGGTGTTTTTAAACACACAAGCCGTGTGTGGGCAAAGTTTGAGAGGTAGAACTCATACTTTGCCCACATACGGCTTGTGTGTTTAAAAACACCAGCAGTAAGTTTGTTGGCATAAATAAATAATAATTACCATCTGAAGGTTATTTAATCCTGGGACATAAAGTATTTACAATAGTAAGTCACCATTGGGGTAATTTGTCTCTGATGTGAGACTGCCTTTGTGATTTACCAGGAGAAATACGAACTGGTTTGAGAATTTATTGCCATTCTGGCAGTTTATCACAATAGCTCAATGGTTAGAGCAGCCGCCTGGTAAGCGGAAGGTCTGTGGTTCAAATCCCAGTTGTGGCATTGAATTTTTAAGTTCCAGTTGTACCTCTCAATACAGCTCTGGTTTTAAGTGATGCTACAACTCTTTATAGATAAGGTAGTAATTTGTACTTAAAGCCTTTTAATTTCTTAATTTGTTTCATGAATAAAATATCCATCCATCCACTCATCTATATGATATATTATGCAGTGATTACAAAAGTATTTTACATAATTGAAATGAACATGACAGTTCCTTGCACAGCTAGTGAAGGATTAAGGAGATTCATACCAGATTCCACTTCTGCTTCATTTCAGTTAACAAAATTTTAAATCTTCAGTCTCATTTTGGGAATATTCAGATGTGGATGACCTTAATTATGATGCATGCTTCCAGTGATCCAAAATATTTTTAAATTTTAATGACTTCAGTGGAAGTTAATTGTTCTTCCACACAATAGCTGTGTGTAGGACAAGGTTGGAAAGGATAGAATGAGATTGAAAAATTCAGTGTCATAGCCCAGATTTGAACAGGATTCTCAGGTCTCCGTCTGGGTAATCTAACCACTGAGCTACCATGGCAACGTGCCGACATGACATTAAATTTTCCAACCCAATTGAATTTTTTCCAGTAAACCGCAAGGAGATCCAAGTTCATATGAGATAACATAGCCTAGTGGTGACTTGCATTGCTGTTAAGTACAGTAAAACTTTGTTTGTCTGGATCTCTGAATTATCCAGATCAAATATGTAATTTCTTTTTAAATTTAATGTTCACATTAGATAATAAATTTGACTAAGATAGCAAGAACCTAACTATGTGTGTACACCAAATATTCACCTTTTAGTTTGACTCAATGTATGGTTCCTGCATAAATTTTACAATAAATTGTGGTAATACGTACTGTACTGTGCTGTAAAATGCTACCTGTTGAGTTTAAGAAAGATTAAGTAGTGCCACATGGTGCTGACACGGTATGTGTCACCAGTTATAAATAGTGCCGGAAGAAAGTGTTGACCTTGATCCCTACCTGTCATTACACCTCCCTCAATCTCTTCAGTTTTCCTACTGTTTTCAAACGGCACACATCATTAAGTTTATTCTCTGTGTTTTAACCGGATTGTTTTTGGGTCTCATCAAAGTGTTTGGGATTGTAATTCAGTGCAAAAGTTTAAAATTACATAGCAAAAGAAGGTCGCAATTTCAATGGATAATAGGTTGGATGATATTAATCAAATTGATAAAGGAGAAACATTGAAGAAAATAGCTGCTGAATTGGGAGTTTCTGTGCACCAGCTGACAAACATTATGGTGTGCTTTGAGCATCAGCCCAACACCACTCCAGCTGAACTATTAATGCTAAAGCATTTGTGTGACTGTACCTTGTTCAAGCGCCACATGTGTTCAAAACAGAAGACTGTGGATCAACTCTATGCTAAGAAATGTGATTTTATGTGATTAAGAGTTTTATATTTTTTAATGTCTTGCATAATTTTGTTGCAAGACAAATTTTTTTATCATAAACGGCAAGTCTGCTTATTTAAGGATTTAATACTTTTGTTTCGCTTATGACCCATATAACCCAGATTATCTGGATTTTCAATTTTCTGGATTGCCTTTGGTTCTAGTTAGTCCAGATAAATGAGGTTTTACTGTTCATAAGACCCGAGCTTCTAGTTTAACCATCTATAAGGTCAATCAATGGAAATTAATTGTTCTTCCACATGATAGCTGTGTATAGGACAAGGTTGGGTAGAATGAGACTGAAAATTCAATTTAATGCCATAGCTGGGATTTGAACCACGGATCTTCTGATCTCTTGTAAGGTCATTCTCACCACTTAGCAGTGGCAATGTGGGTGTTGAATTTTTCAGTCTCATTCTAAATCCATAGTTAAGCTCCCTATTAACAACTAAAAAACCATTTTGTTAAGGCATCAAAAATAAAGATTGTACTGAAAGTAAATATGAAAGGCTCTTCAGCATCCTTGAAAGGATTCTCAATCTTATTGTGATTTATTTTTCAGTTGAGTGTAGAGGATTTTATTTGGCAAGATGAAGCAGGAGAGGGTGCATTTCCTAATTTGGAGAGCTTGATCAACAGCTCAGATACAGTAGAATATTTTCCATTTGTTCACTCTCCTCTGCATGCCTTCCATCACCTTCCTCTCCAGGGACAAAGTTTTCGACACATCAGGCTGGGAGCAGAAGAATCTCTTTCTGACCTCTCTGAAAGTGATAACATGCTCTTCGTGAGCTTAGATGATGCAAATGCTGATGAGGACAGACCATTACTCTTGAGAAGACATGGTAAGTTTTTATAACCCTTTGTAATTATATAGTGATTTGAAATCTGACACCTCCACATGTGTTAGTGGTAGCATAAAGATGTATTCAGTGTTTTCACTTTTTATTAGCAAATTCTGTTACTGAATTATGTAGTTTGAATGCATAAAAATATCTTCAAATATGTAAAAGTTCCAAATCCAATTAAACAGATTTCGCTTATTTCATTACTACATGTGCAAATATAAGTCTCGCAATAGACCTTGGTTAGACGCTGGCCTACCGATCCCAAGGTCGCGGGTTCAAATCTGGCCCAGACCGATGGTTTCTAAGTGTGCTTAAAAACGACAGCTCCATGTCAGTAGATTTACTGGCATGTAAAAGAACTCCTGAGGGACAAAATTCCGGCACACCGGCGACGCTGATATCCTAGCAAATGACAGCGTCGCTAAACAAAAAATATATATATATATCCTAATAGACCAGAGATCAAAGGTACATAAACATGTAATTACAAAATGGATCTACAACTCTCAGAACATTAGTAATTTTAAAGAAAATTTAAGCAATCTAACTTGGTATCTTGATCCCTTTCTTGATACAGATACTAATTATAACAATTTCCTTAGGGAGGTTATACTGTGCCTATTTTCCAAAAATCACATACTCAAATCATTTAAAAAATGTTCATATAAAGATTTCTAGTGTACGTAAAAGATGGCTGCACAGTAAATACAAGATGACTAATCCAAACATCAAAAACTATTACAAAACCTACAATAAAATCTATAAAACAGTAATGAAAAAGGCTAAACAAATGGCAGCTGAGAGTTACATAACAATACTTACAGTAAAAGCAGAGCCACATATCCATAATAAAAGGTGAAATAGGGTTGAGGGAGACTATGAATACTGGGCCATCCTTGCTTAATTTACATTATCCAGATGCTATGGAAAATGCTAACACATTAAATTATTATTTCATAAACATTGGTAGTAAGACCTAAGAGGTTCCCCCATCAGTAGAGGATGCAATAGCAGGCCTGTATAAAAACAATTGCCTCATGCTCACACCCACATTTAACTTTAGAATGGTCTCTCCAGATAAAGTTATCAATATAATAACAAAGTTAAAACAAAAAATCTGATGTGTTACACTCACATAACTTTTCTACTCTTGTACTAACTATCCCTACAAACACTTATTCCTCTATCTTCATGACAGTCGAGAGAAACATTTGCAGAAATTATTGCTAGTATTCTTGTAGGGGCAAGGATTATGAGAGAAAATCCAGTACTTGGATAGCTGTCCTATTTTAGGGTTGTCATAAAGAGACGCCTGCTAATAGATCTGTAGAAAAAGACAATTTTAAATATGAATGATAAAGGTTCTCATCAATTTTGCGTGCATTTCATATCATTCTCTTCTTCACTATCATATCTGGTGCTTGGTTGACCACCCGCTTCCAGGTCTTCACTCTGTCTGGTCCATAGGTTCCTGTGCTCTGACAGGCGTCTGACCCTAGGCACTGGCTTGTAAGTCCTAGGAGGTATAGTCCTTCATAAGGGGAGGGTAATCAGGTAAAGAAAAAATGATAAAGGATCAAAAATCATATAATGTAAAAATATTTTATAAACTGCAACAATGTACAAAATTATTATAAAATTTGGAAATAGGACAGCTAACCATTTTAGAATTATTTATTTATTAGTTTAGTGTAGTATACAGATGATTGTGTAAACTGTACAAAGAATCATGGATAATTTGTAAACCAATATCTTCTAAAATGCTTAATTGTAATTCAGAATTTCAGAACAGATTAACACTAAATTTAGTAATCACCAGTGGCGGTTCATGATCTAAACTATTGGTGAAGCTCTTATCACATAAAATTCACATGCAACATGCCTATTTTTTATGTATTAATTTGATTTTTCTGTCATTTCTCTTGGCGTATTTCTCAGTTATGTTGTCATGAAAAGGCTGCTTCCTCTCTAGGTCATTCAACAAGTTCTTATGGATGGAGATGTTGGCTAGAGACATTTGTCTTTCCTGGGTCATAGAGCTCTGCAAATAAGTCTTTATACGTTGAGAGTATGGTGCTCTCTAAAAAGCGATTACTATTACTGGTATTGCTCTCTTTATATTGGAGAGCAAGGGGATTAATGACTTCATTGTCAGAAATCCAGCATTAGCTAACAACAACAACGTTTGAGAGTAGGAAAGCCTCTCTCTACTGAAACGCTTGTTGACAGCCGTGCTACAAGTGAAGAAAGTTTGTACACCTGTTAAAATATGCTACTGTTTTCTTTGACCAACTTCAGTGTTTGTGTAATGGGAACATTATGCTGATATTCTTCATTTCCATGCAAAATCTCAAGTTCCATTTTCAAACGACTTATTTTAAATAAGTTTGCATATCTTTTCTCAATAGAGGTGAGAGCATCAATGGGAAAACGGTTGAATGCTGCAGGAACCTCAAAGAATCGGCAAGAGTACAAAACTGAAGTTTTCCAAGGTCTTGAAATGTAATGAAATGTAATGATAATTTGTGCCAAGATCAAATCCAATATTTCAAGATATAACAATTTGTACTTCTGGAAAAGTTCATCTTGGGACAGTTTAGCATATTTTTGCCCTGAAAAGTGTTGTTAGCTAATGCTGGATTTCTGACAATGAAGTCATTAATCCTCTTGCTCTCCAATATTTTTCACAGATGGATGGGGTGCTAGAAGTGGCCGGGCATATTTGAAGGTGGTCTCGGTCCATTTCCTCTTGCAGGTCACATAGAGGACAGAGTGGTGAAGAATATATCCCAATTCTGTTTAAATGTTTTGCCAGACAATCATGTCCTGTAATCAACCTGAAGGTTGCAACTGCCGTTTTTCGAGGATACTCAGGAATTACTGTTTCAATGTTTGGTAGTTCCCATCTTTTATTTTTTGATTTTTCATAGTAATATTTTTCAATAATTTTTTTGAATTCAGAGTTGACTAATCTTTTAGCTGCATAAAATGGTAGATTAACTATAGATTTCTGCACATTGCCGGTACCCGTTTTAGCAAGAAAATCAGCTTTCTCATTACCACTCAGTCCACAGTGAGCTGGTATCCATTGGAAGACTAGGTGTTTTTGAAGTGCGCTTAGATGTGTAAGGATTTTCCAACATTCTATAATTGTTTGGTTTTTTGTTGACAACTTCGAAGTAATTGCTATAATTTCTGCCCTGGAATCTGAGAGAATAACTGCTTGATGAAAATGTGAAATTCTGTACAAAAGATTTTGTAGGGCCATTCAAATTGCTTCAATTTCTCCATCAAAGTTTGTAGTTCCATAACTTAAAGATTTGTAATAGGAAAAGAGGTGACACGTGATCGGTTTGATATCAATGATCCATCAGTATAAATATGGAGCCATTCGTGTTCTGGAAATCTAGTATGGATTGTCTCTAATGCCAATAATTTTAGAACACTAGTTGGAGTATCACTTTTTTTAACTTCTTCTGTCAGGTGTAAATAATATGTGATGTCTAATGTATGTGTTGGATTGACTTTAGATATGAAGTTTTCCTTTGAATTAGGAAGGTGTACATTTTTCTTGATGTCTTGAATTTTGGAAAGAAAGCTCTCCTGAGTCTTTAGTGTATGTGTAAAATTTCTCTTGTGCCATGTATTGAATGGGAGTCTAATCAACTTTTCATGTTGAATAAGAGCCGCTTTTTCTATTTCATATTCAATGGGATATTGGTTGGTTAGTATTTCCATAGCTGCTATTGGTGTAGTTTTGATGGCACCTGTAATTAGTCTCAGACTTTGGTTTTGAAAGATTTGAATCTTTTTTGTGTTTGCTGTTACAAGAACTTCGCTGCAGTAAGTAAATAATGGCTTTATACATACATTGTATGTTGTGTTAAAAGTTGCTCCGGAACATCCCCACTTCATTCCTGTTAGACGTTTCAACAGTGAAAGGCGCCTCTCTGCTCTTTGTATTACATTTTCTATTTGTTTGGTCAATGTAAGTTTGGTATCAAATGTAACTCCTAAATACTTTGCTTCGTTTGTTTCTGGTAATTGTTGACCCTCAAAATTTAGTTTTATTTTTAGTGGTCTTTTTTCTTAGTGAAAAGATTTGGTAGTTTGATTTTGTTTTATTAACAGTCATTAAATTTTCTTTGGTCCACTTTTGTAGGTTGCTTAAGGATTGTTGCATGGTTTTTTCTAGCTCTGTACTTTTGTTTTTTGGTTTTGAAGTCCACTTTGCTAAGTCATCAGCAAATAGTGCACACTTCACACTTGATTGTTGTATTTGTTGTGGCAGATCATTAATAAATATATTAAAAGTGTAGTGCTGAGCACTGCGCCTTGTGGTAAGCTCCGTTGTACTTGTTTATATTTAGATATATTTCTTCCATATCTGGTTGCAATAAAGCGTTGTGTTAGGAAATGACATAGCCATGAAAACATTGGACCTTGTATCCCTATTTGTTTTACTTTCTTTAGCAGTTTTGTTCTGCATATAGAATCATATGCACTTTGGAAATCAATAAAAACTGATAAATTATCTTCTTTTCTATTGAAGGAGTCTTTGATTTCTTGACTGAGAAGTAAGACTTGTTCATTTGTAGAGTGGAACTCTCTGAATCCAGCTTGACATGGAGAAATTAAATTTTGGGATTCTAGAAACCAATTTAACCTATTTGACACCATTCTTTCCATCACTTTTGCTATTATGCTAGTAAGAGCTATTGGTCTATAATTTTTTATTTCTGATGCTCTTTTATCTTTCTTCAAGAGTGGGACAATTATTGCTTTTCGCCATTCGGCAGGTACAGTGGAGTTCCAGGATAGATTGTAGAGTTTTAGTAGTTGTTGTTTTGCTGTTTTTCCAAGTTTTTTTATGAACTCTGGATGTATGTGATCTGGTCCAGGAGACTTTTTGTTTTTTAGATTATTAATTGCTATGTTCAGTTCTTGTATATTAAAATGTTGATAAAAAAGATATTGCATTGAGTGTTAGGATCATATTCTCTTTCTTGTTTCAAATCTTTCTTAAATTGTTTACGTTCTTTTTTAATATTTCTTGTTACTTTATGTGAATTAGCATAATATTTATTGAATGTTTTGGCTATGGCTGCATCATTTGTTAATGTTTTGTTGTTGTGTATGATAGGTGTGCTGTTGCTTTCTCTCCTGTCCTTGACATTTTTTGTGAACTTATGGGCTTTGTTGCCATCTGTCCTATAATCCATTTTTTCTAAGAAATTATTAAAGTGATTCTTTTTAGCTGTATTAATTTCTTTTTTTTTAGTGAGGCACATTTCTTTCGCTATATTTGTGTATCTGATATGTTTTTTGTTTGTTCAGCTGTATTTCTAGCTATATCCCTTTGCTTTTTCAGTTCTTCTAACTGGGGGTTCCAAAAGGGTTTGAAATCTTTTATTCTTCCATGAGGAATATGTTTTTTTTTGCAGTTTCTAGGATGACTTTACAGAAATTTTTGTTCATATGATCTGGGTGGTCATGCAGCTGTGAGTTTATTTGTTCTTTAAATTTATGTTCCAGTTCAGTTTTATATTTGTTCCAATCTGCTTTTTTGAAGTTCCAATACTGAATACAATGCCCTGAAAAGTGCCCCCTCCTCTCTTAGTTTAGCTGTTTAAAAAAATTCTTTTTCTTTGAAACATATAACTTTTATCTTTGCTTCTGACAGAAAACTATGTAAAGATATTTTTTTTTAGGAATATCAAACAGAAGACTAGTAAACTGAAAGATCTCATTAAAAACAAAATTACAAATTAAAAAGAAAAATGCAAATTCAAAATCATTCATGTTATTGAAAAAGCCATTCGAAAGTTGAATTACTGTCTGGTCAGACTCAAAATCATCAGTTATCTCCTGAAAAACCTTACTGAAATCATTCCAGTTTTCTTCAACCACTTTAAGCAATTTTGAGTATGAACTCCATTTGGTGCTTGTTGCAGTGGCCACTTGCCACCCTAAAAGGGTGTCTAGGGCATAGCTTCTTTTGGCAGAGTTATGAAAAAATGAAGGGATTCCAGCAATATCAGCAAAAAAGATGTGGCATTTAGAAATTTCATTCAATGTGCTTTGTACAGATACTCAGCCTATGGGCTAAACAATGAGCAATGACTGCCTGAGGTGCAAAATCCATTACCTTTTTTTTTGCAAATAATTTAAATGTCCACACATGACACAGGCGCCATCGTAGCACTGTCCAGTAAGTTTTGACTGAAAGTCATATGGTCCCAACACAGAATTAACCATGGCAAATACTGCTTCCAATTTTCTATGGCAAATGACATCAAAAAAGCCCAAAAAGCATTTGACTAGTTGACCATTGGCATCTACTAGTCTGACAATTATGAAACACAGAGATTTTTGCATATCTATAGTATCATCAATTTAAAGTGGAAAAAAGTCACTGCTACATATTTCCAACTTGATATAACCATCAATGTACTCTGAAATACAGTCATTCTCGTTCTGTACTATTTTTGAATCCCCAGTGAAGACACTTTTCATTTGAATGTAGTGATTCTGAATGTCTAATGGACTTGTGAAAATTAATAAAGACAACAGTTCTTTGAAATTTCCCCTATTAGATGAAAGTGAGCTTCCATCATGACCACAAAAAGCAAGCTCTTGTCTGGTCAAATACGTTACTGCATTAATTACAATGTTAAGACTCATTGGTGTTAAGGACCTCTGCACATCTCTGTGGCCCTGTGGCACCCTGCGGTTCCCTCACTTCACCTTTGCCTACTGGGGGATGTTAGCCACAATAGATCTGCGTAGATCGCAGTGCACAAGGTGTTCTCCTCTTTGTATACCCTTTACCCTTTAAAAACTAATCAGTTCAGTCTTACATTTTCATTATACTGAGCAACATACAACCGGTTTAAGAGGTAGAACCGGAACTTAAAAATTCAATGCCACAACTGGGATTTGAACCACAGACCTTCCGCTTGCCGGGCGGACGCTCTACCACTGAGCTATTGTGACAAACTGCCAGAATGACATTAAATTCTCAAGCCAGTTGTTTTCCTAAAGAGCATCAGCAAAGGTGTTTTGATTCTTTTTGAGTTGCTTCAATTAGAGCGTGCACTTGAGATGTTCAGCAGAGTCCATATGTTTATGTAATGACAGATTGATGTTTAAAATGTCAGTAAAACTAGCACTGTTCCACACTGTCTTTTTTACACCAAGTAATAAGCTAGGCCAACAAAAGTTTTTCCATATAGTAACTACCCTACAGCCACTCATATTTACTGTAGCATGAATCTTTCAAGTGCTTTTTGTAACATTTCACACCTTTTTGTTCCTCTTTTTGTGCCGATAATTTAAGAATAGGGTTTGGTCTTCTTGCTGATATCACATCCCTTTTATAACAATCAATCCACCACGAAAATGGTGTGTGTAATATACTACACACTATATCATTTTGCAGATTTGTTTCTCCATTAACTTTTGATACCGAAATTTAGATTTCCATTCGAATGGGCTTGATAAAGACACGTTTTAATTTAATTGCCGGATGTGAAATTTACGATAAGTGTTGAGTAATAACATAAATAGATAATAGAGCAGGAAGTGTTGTAAGGTGAACAAGATATGAGTAAATAATAGTCGTTAAATTTGTAGGATAAACACATTATTGGTTTGAAATTAACGAGTCATGACGTCATACCCTATAGTTCGAAATCAGTAAAAAGTCAGGTCGACCAACCTTAAAAGTCGCGCGATATATTTAATAAAATATAAAGTAAACATCGTTTAATCCTAAAAAGGTAATTATATATTCGAAATTCATAAAAGAACATGTTATAATAGAAAGGGACATTTCTAAATTGCGGGAAAAGGAAATAGCATTTTGGATACGAGGCTTTCTTGGATGACGTCATGACATTCAAAATTGAAGGGAACGGTTTCTTAGCGTGGGTAAGAGAGAAAGCGTCACTACACAGACCAGTACGGCAGGTTGTGCTGTGCGGACGTGAGTGCGATTCCTCTACATATACAATCGGCATAGCTCCCGAAAATATCTCAGATGCAATAAACAATATATAAAAAGGTTTCCTTGGGTAGTCTATTCGAAAACATCTGCGCGTACCCGAGATAAAAGTAAGAGATCTCAAGCTGACTAGCCGGAGCGAACCACATCAAAGGGCAACACCACGTCACCAACGACATTTAAGTATCAATGGCGATACATAAAGAAGCGAAGAACGACTTATAGCTGCAAATGGCGACCCAACGTGTGGCGTCGAAAGAATGGACCAACCCCAAGACGACCAAGCCAGCATAGAACCAGCAAACAAGAAGGTGACCCAACGTGTAGCGTCGAGAGAAGAGACCAACCCCAAGACGACCAGGCCAGCATCGAGCCAGCAGACAAGAAGGTGCCCAGCGTGTGAACATCTGTGAAACGTGTAGTGAACAAGTTTAAGTGCGTGAAATATTGGTGAGTAGAAAAACACGTGTAAATAGTTTAGAAATGGAAGACAGTGATAGCGATTTTCTAGGTTTTGAGAGTCCGGAAATTGAGAAAAGTGTAGTTAGGATGGAAGAATTTAATCAGAATGTAATTGGTAGCAGAATATGCCAAGAAGTAGAAGATCAGAACGTTAGAGAAACACCTAGAGGTAGTTCAGAAATGTTTAGTAGTAATTCAGAAAGGCCAGCAATTATGTCAGAAATAGAGAATATGTTTCAAAAGATAATGAAAAAGATGAGTACAGAGTTAAGTCAAAAGATAGATGAAACTAGTATAGAGTTAGGACAGAAATTAGAGAAGGGACAACAGGAATTGGGAATGCAATTGGAAAATCAGAAGAGAGCTTTCGAAACCTTTAGGGAAGAAGTTAGGGAGGAAATTAATAAAGTCAGTAGTGAAGTAAAAGAAAATAGAGAACAGGTTAAGGGAGAATTAGAGACAATAAGGCAAGAAGTAAAGAATTCTGAAAAGAAATTAGGTCAACAAGTGAGTGAAAAATTAGATAAAGAAAGGGAAAAAGTAACATATAGATTAGACAAACAAAGGGAAGAAATTAGAGAAGAGTTACAGGGGTGTAAAGTTAGAATAGAAAGATCTGATGTAGAAAGTGAAAGGCAGGCTAGAAATTTGGAGGATGTTACAGACCAAATAAAAGGGGTAGTAACAGAAATTACCCAGGTAAAAGAGGCCTTAGAAAATTTGAAATTAAATGAAAATGCATGTAATCACAACAATCTTAGTAATGAAGTTGCAAGAAACGAGGCAATACCAGGTGTATCAGCTGACATTTCGATGCAAAATAGAGGTAACAGTAATTCTCATTTTGATCTCAGAAATAGTGCAGGGACAGGTGACAATTCAAATTTACATTGGCCTAACCATGTCTTAAATGAAATGACACCTCCAGTTTTTGAAAATGAAGATTCAGATGATCCTAAAGCCTTTTTAGAAGGGTTACAAGAGTACTTCACGGTGAAACGTATACCGGAGGAGTACAAGATGGTGATAGTAAGAAAATGCCTAAAGGGTAATGCTGCTAATTGGCTAGGCCTTTCTATGGGTAACAATAATGATTACAGGACCTTTAGGAACATCTTTTTAACCAGATATTGGGGAGCTAGTAGGCAGGCTAATATTAGAGTTGAATTAAGCAATGGAAAGTTTAATCCTAGATCGGAGGAATCGATGGTCAACTATTTTATGAGAATAGCGAGAAAATCGAAGATGTTGGATCCTCCCTTAGATGAAAAAGATCTAATAAATATAGTTACTCCACATTTTCCGGAAACGCTTCAACACTACCTAATCATAGCCCGACCCGATAGCATTGCAGCTATGATCGAATTATTATCAGCCTTAGAAGTCAATAAGCCAAAACACGCATTTGGAAATAAATATGAAGAAAAAGAAACTGTAAATTCTTTCGGGCAAGGGGCACAGTATTATCAGAATAGAAGTGAGATTAGGGAAAGATATAAAGGACCAGTACCAAGGATGGAATCATTCCGGTGGGAAAATCAAGGTAGATATAACCAGGAAGGGCATCACCAAAATAGAAATGGTAATCTAAGGGGAAGAAATATAAGGGTGAATTATATGAATACAAATAGATTTGATCGAGGTAGACGGGGTCGTTATTTTGGACATAGTAGAAATTCAAATGATGGATATTGGACAAACGGAGATAATGAGTTTAGACCGAGGTCACCAAGACAGGGAGAAAGGTATTCTAATGGACGAAATTCCCCCGAAAATGCGGAAATGGTTGAGGCCATTAACACGGTCAAAAACATGGTAGGAAGTAACCCCGATTTAATGCAGGAAAACAGAAGTAACAATTCGGGAAATAGTACAGGAGCAATACCTAAAAATCAGGGAAACGCCAGACCCGGTCAAACGCGCCTTCAGTGAGAACTGGGTATCCTAGTAATGATTGTGATAAGTACTCGGAAATAAATAGTCCTAGAAGGCAAATGATGATACAAAAGAAAAGAGAATGGAAAAATAGAATTGACGAAAACGAAAAAGTAGGAGATCCACCTAAAATCAAAATTGGAGTAAATGGAAAACAATACAATGCAATTATAGATACGGGATCAAATAGCACAGTATGCTCACAAAATTTTTATGATAATTTACAAAGTAGTGGTTTTAAAGTAATGTCTTTACCAGTTAATGGGATATATTGCTCGCTAGCTGTGGGAAAACGAAAAGAGAGAGTAAAATTTCAAGCAATGATAAATATTGAAATAAATGGGAGAATACTAGGAATTTTATTTCTGATTGTAGGAAGACTTGTGACAGATATTATAATAGGTTGTGATTGTCTTTATGCCTGGGAAGCTGTGGTGAATTTTAAAAACATGATTCTAGAAATGAAAGTTGAAGATGAGACCATTATAGTGCCTTTTGTGGAAGATAGTAGTTCAGAAACTATTGTACGAGAAAAAGAGGAAGAAGAAATCCAAGGGGATACATTCTTTGTAGAATATGTTAAAGTAGGAGCTATGGAATTAACTGAAGTAAATGTCAAAGAGTACAGTGTCGATAATAAAGAAAATGTAGAATGGGATAAAAATGATTTCATAGACAATTTGAGGTTTTCTGACGCAACTAGGTACTATGATAGGGAGAGTAGTGAAGACTTAGAAGAATTGTTGAGAAAAAAAGTAACTCAGGCTGATCAACTAAATGAACAACAGAGGGATAAACTGTTTGAAATATTAATCCGAAATAAAGAAGTATTCTCTGAGAAACCTGGTAAATGTAATATTTATACTCATTCGTTTGAGATGATACCCATCAAACCTTTTACACATAAAGCGAGAGCTATCCCTAGTACAATAAGAGAAGAGGTAGATGCAGTTATAAAGTCGATGTTAGAAGATGAGGTTATTGAGATTTCGAATTCAGAATTTGTGAATCCCCTATGTATTGTAAATAAGGCTAATGAAAGATCAGGGTGACATTAGACTCGAGAAAACTAAATCATTGTTCCTCATACTTTCCATCAGGGAATCCAACAGAACGTGTCCTCCGAGATATAGGAATTTATTTACGTGTACTTACACATCATAATCACAAGGATTGGGTGAAATATTGTCCATTGATAGAAAAGATTATCAATCACACCATTAATGTAACTACTGGGTTTGCACCAATAAAATTAATGTTAGGAATTGAACCAGAACCAATATTGATCGGGGTACCAAAAACACTGAAAATTAATGACATTCAGTTAAGTGAGGAAGAAAGAGCGAAAATTGCTTTTGAACGAATCAAGAAAAAGGCAGAGAAGCGAAAATTAAAGAAAAAGAGTAGAAAACATAAATGGGAACCTAAGATAGGCGATTGGGTACTAGTTAAAGACCATAAGTTATCAAGTGCCTTGCGAGGTAGGAACAAAAGGATGGAATTGTTATATAAAGGTCCTGCAGAAATTATATCAAAATTTGGTTATCATACCTATGAATTAAAAGATGTTAAAAATGAAAAATGTCTGGGAAGATGGCATAAACAACTCCTTCGACCATACAAGAAACCGTGTGGTGCCTTGGAACCTTGATTTAATGTAAAAGAAAAATTGGAAGTGTCATTTGTCTATTGGCGCCCAATCAGCTTTGAGATAAAATGTAAATGTTAGCTTACTTGAAAATCATATATTGGTCAGGTACTTACATATTCATGAAAAATGCAGAATGTGAATTGCTATCTACTACAAAGAGCTTAAAAATATATTGTATAGAGCTCACAATAACAGCTTCAGAAAGATTGTTAAATTGTTCATCTCCGCATAGAGAGAAAACAGAATATTTACTTTGTAAACATTTGTTAAAATATTTAGATGTATAGATAGTTATCACAGCAAGACAAAGAAAGAACTTGTCTGAAGAGTGTAATGGATTTATATAAATATATGTACATTTTAGTGCTTAAAGGATATAGTACAGATATGTGTTACAATAACAAAAGTGAAAAATCACAGTGCAAGTGATAGTGAGAGCGAAGTGAGCAAACATGAACTGAAAGAAGGAAGTATAAAGAAAGACTCTTGAAATTTAACCTTTATATAAAAGCTTCACAGAAGAAACCATAACATATTGTAATTAGTATTTAAGGATTAATGTTTAGTCAAGTGTACAATTGTTTGTCATGTTAAAAAGATTAATGAGAAGATATGTTAATAACCAATTTCAAAACAGTGTAATTGAAAATTGTATATAATGGGAGTGTTGCCGATTATTCAAAATACAGGAGTAATTTTTAATTTTTCTTTCGGGCAAGACATTTACATTATTTTATTATGAAATAATAAAATAATATAAATGGGGGCATTTGATACCGAAATTTAGATTTCCAATCGAATGGGCTTGATAAAGACACGTTTTAATTTAATTGCCGGATGTGAAATTTACGATAAGTGTTGAGTAATAACATAAATAGATAATAGAGCAGGAAGTGTTGTAAGGTGAACAAGATATGAGTAAATAATAGTCGTTAAATTTGTAGGATAAACACATTATTGGTTTGAAATTAACGAGTCATGACGTCATACCCTATAGTTCGAAATCAGTAAAAAGTCAGGTCGACCAACCTTAAAAGTCGCGCGATATATTTAATAAAATATAAAGTAAACATCGTTTAATCCTAAAAAGGTAATTATATATTCGAAATTCATAAAAGAACATGTTATAATAGAAAGGGACATTTCTAAATTGCGGGAAAAGGAAATAGCATTTTGGATACGAGGCTTTCTTGGATGACGTCATGACATTCAAAATTGAAGGGAACGGTTTCTTAGCGTGGGTAAGAGAGAAAGCGTCACTACACAGACCAGTACGGCAGGTTGTGCTGTGCGGACGTGAGTGCGATTCCTCTACATATACAATCGGCATAGCTCCCGAAAATATCTCAGATGCAATAAACAATATATAAAAAGGTTTCCTTGGGTAGTCTATTCGAAAACATCTGCGCGTACCCGAGATAAAAGTAAGAGATCTCAAGCTGACTAGCCGGAGCGAACCACATCAAAGGGCAACACCACGTCACCAACGACATTTAAGTATCAATGGCGATACATAAAGAAGCGAAGAACGACTTATAGCTTCACTTTAATTAAACAAAAGAGTAAGATGTTACAGCGAAGCTAACTTCAGTAAAATAAATCCAATGGCCAACTGGAATACACAACCACTTTACGTGAACAGTATTTTTATACCAATAGACTAACCTATACAAGGGACTGTGGTTCGCTAAATTCCTGTTCTATACTGTAGCTGCACCTTACCCTTGCAGCAGATCTATTTGGTAACACATGGAACTTTATATTCTGTTTCATTTTCATGGCAACCGAATATAAACCTGCAGCTATATATCGGCTGACAGAAATAGCTGCACCTTTTGTCTCATAAAGTAAGTAGCCTCTTCAACGCAAAGTGCGAGAGGTCTTGTGTTTGACTCCCAACAAGTGAAGCAGAGGAAAGAAGAGGCTGCTTCTTGCTTATTTCATTACGTCACAAGAACTAGTGAAATGACAGTGGAAACTGGACAAAGTCACTATGTTGTTCAATCCGAAATTATCTCTAATGCAGGAGAAACTCGTATTACCCTTTTAAATGAAGTGCAAGTCTTAATGGACTGTGTCATAATTTTGTAATTGAAATTATTGAAACCATGAATGTATTTTATTCGCCACTTGAAATGTACAGATAAAATTTCATGGCTTGGAACTATTTTAAGTAGGCAGTAATAATAACAGAGCAGTGTGCAGCATATGTAGAAAAACATTTTTGCACAGTGGTAAGTCACATAATACAACAAATTTAAAATAGCATGTTACATTCTTACACAGAGTGAAGTGTACAGAACCTCTATTGAAGAATGTATGAGTTTTCCTTCACTGTTGGAATATGATAACACATCATCTGAAAATGACGAGCAGAAACAAAATTGGTTACATGCATTTATACATAGAAAACTACTAATAGGAACATAATTCAGTGAACAAGCTATTATTACCTTTACAAAATTTTATAGAGTATCGAGTGTTGGTGCTTACAAATCAGTAACATTATGGAAAGTATTGAGAAATGATGGTATTGTCCCATCACTAGTATAAAGTGTTAGGAGTAAACCAGACTAGTAATACTAGAATTGTTCTGAATCAATTGTTTGTTTTATAAAATACCAAAGATACTTAAAATAAGTAAAAAAAAATACTTTCATTTTCAAAATGAATTTTGGTTCCAGTTTTCAAAACAGATTTACTAAGATACCAGCAATTTAAATTAATTGAATGCTAAATGTTCAATGCATTTTTCACTCCTATCACAAGTGTTGGAAGTATTTAAGTTATGTTATTAACAACTATGCTTCCTTCAATGCCCTTTCTTGGGGCAATTACAATTTAAACAAAGGATGACAGATGTTTTATTTTGTCTTCTATTTCTAATGGTCAACGTTGGTTTTGTATTCCACCTAAAATTGCCCCTATACATGCCTTTCATTAAATGTCAATTGTCAGAGCAAGCATTCATTGCTATTCAAAATGCTTAATATAACTCCATAACTGCATAATATTTTAGCATTAGCTGTCTCTCTTGATGTCTAATGACGTAATACATTTTATATGTTAAAGAGACTACTAAGGGTTGTTAATGTAATGCATGTACATATTTTGTTGTAGATTCCATAATGGCAAAGCTGTTTGGATTAATGGCAAGGAATCATAGCAATGTGCTGGCAATTTATACAGCTCATCACTCTTCTTGGGTAAGTTTCTTAATGTATTGTCCTTTTAGTTCATGAAATTGTAATTTTAAAATGCCTGTTTTAATACAACAAATAGCAGTAGCTATGTACAGTCTCATATACATAAGACATAAATAAAGATTTGCATATGTATGAAGGTATGTCAGTCATTTATCAACAGTATCATTCAATTTTCAATTCAGTACAATTTCAAAACATTTTAAATTGATTTCTTATGGTGGGTATTTTCATACTACTTGCTGTTATCTGTAATTTGAGTTGCCAAAATCTGCATGTCTCTCCTCACAACAGCGATCTAAGTTAATATGTGATCATGTCCCAAATATATCATTTTCTTGTATATTTTCTGCCAATATGCATAAAAAATGAAAATACAATGTGTAATTAAAGTTATGTACACTTGTGCAAAAATGAGATTTATTCCCCTTGATTGCAACAGTGCCTTTCCTTCCACAAGGTTTCTTCTGCTTAACAGAAGACTCCACTGAGACCTTGACACCTCTCTATGATTGACTTTTACAGACAGGCTTAGACTTGTGAATATTGGGTCTGCAGTTCACATTCTGCCAGGATTGAGCTTGCACACGGCTTGTGTGTTTAAAACCATCAGTAAGTTGGTTAGAGCATTCGCCTACCACCTAGGTCGCCTGGGTTCAATCCCAGGGACCTGCATGTGGTATTTGTGGTGGATGAAACAGCATCAGGGCAGGTTTTCTCTGGGATCTCTGGTTCCCCCCCCCTCCCCAGGGGCCTACTTTGGTAGGTATGGGTTTAGGTGCACCTGGGGTCCCCAGCCGCTCACCCTCATTTCACTCCTACCATGCCCAACAACTGCGCACGTGTACTTGGTTTGACCATTACTCTTCATCATCCTCTTCCTCTTCTAGGTTTATTCTGAGTAATAGTTTGTAAGGTCCTAGGTTTATAACTCCTGTCTCACCAGCAGGGATCTTTCCTATCTCTGTGTTCCTGTCCCACGGTTTTCAGCATGGCCCCCGACTTGGGTGCTCTTCGAAGGTCTCAGGCGTGAAGGTTGGGCAAACCCTTTACACTGCCCCCATGTGTAGCCTTAGGTGCGGAGCCCATCCACACCGTCATGTACAACCATGTAGTTCTCTGAGGGCCCAGCCTGTGTTAATTCCCCGATGGCCATGTGCCGTCAGGTTAGTATCACCGGCCGGATGTGTTACCACTGACGGAACCCCAGTGTAATCAACCACAAGTCCCCTGAATCCACGCTGACTCTGTTGAGGCAGTGTGGCCTAAAGTGGGGAGCCAGAGGCGGTTATTCCTGTGGTAAGGGAATAAAACCGAAGTGTGCGTGGTGAACGGTTTAGCCATGTGGACAAGCAGTGGAGGTCAGAGGGTAGTCCCTCTGACATACGCTTTGAGATCAGTCATGGAGGGGTCTCCATGGTGGCACAGACTGTGGAGATTTTAGTGTCTTTTACCTTTGACCCCCAGATGGCAGGCTGATGCCAACGGTTCCGGATGGGGGTCTAATTCAAAATGCATCTGTGCAACACCTCTTCATTTGACCCTTATTTGGTATTGACCTTGGCACGTGACGGGAAAACGGTAAAGGACCTTAGCCCCTTTTATATAAAATGCGAAGTAGACAGGATATGTGGACCGGTTAAGAATGTGACCAGAGTTTGAGATGGTACATTATTGATTGAAACTAACACGGCAGACCAGACCCAGAAGTTGTTAAAAGTGAATTTATTGGGATGCTACCCAATTCGGGTAGCCCCACACAAATCGCTCAACTCATGTAGGTGAGTTGTCACCACCTCCAGTCTGGACAATGTGTCAAACGAGGAGATTGTCGCCTGCCTCTCCAACTGGCATGTATGTCAGGCCTACTGTCTTACTCGAAAACAGGATGGCAAGGAATTAGCTTGGCGTACAGTGTTTTTAACTTTCAAAGGTACCAAATTGCCCAAATACATCTTTTGTGGCTACAAACGTGCCGCCGTATGCCAGTATGTGCCGAACCCCATGCGCTGCTTTAGATGCCAGCAGTTCGGCCATACCAAGACCTCCTGCAATAATCCTGCCATTTGTGAGCATTGTGGTTTACCAGCCCATGAGGACACGGCATGTACACGGAATCCTCTTTGTGTGAACTGTGGAGTCATCCATCAAGCTTGCATCAATGTTCCACATTTATGGACGAGAAGGCCATACAGGAGTTGCGTGTGAAATAACGGCTCACTTTTTTGGAAGCGCGTCACTGCTTTGAACAGCTGAAACCTGCGACCAGCCTAGGTTTCGCGTCAGCAGTCCGCCGCACTCCTGCCCACACTGTGGCCATTCAGCATTTCCAGTCACTGATGCTGCCATGCAGACTGACTCATCGAGCACCTCTCCACTGTCCCGTGATACACCTGCACCAGCAACTAAGTCTTCCGCCGTTCAGACACCTGCAGCAGCCACACCGTTGTGCCTGTTCGTGATCTAAACACCGAGCGAGCAGTTGTTCATCCTCAAAGAAGTCCCACTCCTGCTCAGCAAGCCGCCAGGAATCTTCAGACTCCCGCACATCAGCGGAGTCACCAGAGGATGGCGAGTTAAACATACCAGGTCCCAAGTCGGTCAAGATAAGAATGAAAAAGAAAAGGGTGAAGACCAAACACTTTCGGTAAGCAGGTTTAACCTGTATTTTATTTAGTGGTTTTATATTTAACTTTCGCTATATTATCTGCTTACCATTTAAGATCAGTTTTAACTGTTTTTGGCTTACCTTTTTAGACCAGCTTTACATGTTAACTGTTTTAGCTTTCCCGTTTTAATATTTAATTTTGAGGTGTTAAGTGGTGGCAAGTTTTTCCCTGTTCTTTATCTCTTGACTTGGGGCCCTAATGACCTAGCTGTCGAAGGCCTTTAAACCCTACTCAGTCATTTATTCACTCACTCACTCTGGTTTTCCCTACCACTCATTCCACCAATTGCTCCATTGTCACCTTTCCAATCATCAATTTCACCTGCATTTTATATCTTCTTCCTCACTATCATACCTGGTGCTTGGCTGGTCCATAGGTTCCTGTGCTCCCTGACAGGCATCTGACCCTAGGCATTGGCTTGTAAGTAATAGGGGATGTTGTCCTACATAAGGGGAGGGTAAACAGAAAAAGAAGAAAAAAAAGTTGGTTGACAAAAAACAATTTCCTGCCAGGACTGTTCTTTTTAACTAATAATTTTTCCATGTTTTCCTCAGTTCTTATAACTGGCAAATGCCAGGAAAGTATCCCAAAATTAGGAATGGAATGTCTCCTTCCCAAATTTTCGTCCGAAATGACGCAATGTTGGAGGACGTTAATTTAAAAAAAAAAAAAAAAAAAAAAAAAAAACTTCCCAAATTTCCTTTATTTGTTGGTGCTTGTATTTACATTTATAATGAAATGCATATTATTTCCATAAGGCAAAACATTTTTGAATTCAAAATGTTTTGTTTTTTGCACATACCAGAATAAAATACTTATACCTTATAGTAAAACCCTCATAGGCAGACAGCATATAAATTTGCACTTTGATATCATTAGTAATTTTATTATTAATCTAAGAGAGAAAAGGTGTAATAAGACTATAGCCACTACATTGAAGGACGTTATCAAAAAAAAAAGAGTATAATTTTGTGAAAAATCTAGGCAGACACTAGACTGAAATTATGAATAGTTATGTTGATGTGGAATAACTTTCATGTCAAAGAAACAGGAAATTGAGTGCTATTGACAATGTAAATATTGTTATGCAATGAATTGGACAGAAAATAGTGGCAAAAAAGGGAAAGATTATGGACAGCGCACTGAAATATATTGATTCAGAATCCTCAACTTGGATGAAAGAAATTTGTTAAAACAATGTCCGGAATCTCAAGAGGAAAGCTTAAAATACAGTGGATGAGTAAATAACCTTCAAAATAACTTTAAAATAATGAATTGGGAGACACATGGAGCAGGAAAAATAATGTGAATAAGTTTTGGAAAATGGCAAGGAAGAGATTTGAGGATATAGAAGTACAAAAAAATATTTATTTAGATAGTGATTTAGAAAAGTGATCTTTGGTTTTTTATATATAAATGAAAAGTATTTGGGGAAGGGAAAAATGTATAGGCATAACAAAGAAGAGCAGAAAAGTATTGCACAGATAAGAGTACGTGATTGCAGGTTAAAAGGCTGAAGGGTGCCTATGTGTGGTGCAAATAAACATATACTGGGTGGAAGGGAATTTATTACATTCCTTCTAATAAGTGCTTCATAGAAGCGTTACAAACAAAAAAGTCTAATGGCATTTTGTTCTTCGATTAGCCGATTTAAAAAAATAAATGGTTTTTCTTCCAAATTGGATATGTAATTCCACAAGAATGTACAAAGTTAATGTGGAGAGTAAATTATTTCTGATTTTGGTAGTAATTATGGGACATCACACAGGGTTTCAAAATAATTAATCACTTAAAAGAATTGAAGGAATATTCTGAGCAGCTTTCTCAGACATGAAGTAACTCAACAATGTTGCGTTGCGGTTGGTCATGGAATTGAACCGGTTTCTGGATGTAAACGGGTCAGTTGCTTGCAGGGTGGTGTAATCTTTTGGGAGTTCATGGTTCTGATTGGCCTACACTTACACAGTAAACATGGAAGGACACGGCATGTTATTTGTTTATGTCCACAAGTTTGTTTTCGACAAAAGTAGTATAGGAAATAGAGACAAAAACGTACGATACAAAATGTGTTCCAAATAGGGAGATCTATCACTGGTTTAAATTAATGTAATGACTTCCCTTCCACTCTGTATATCATATAATATGTAATTGTAAAGGAACTGAATTAGGGAGAAAAGATTTTTTGATAAATGGTTTAAGATAAATAAAAATACTGCTTTAATTGAAATGCTTCACAAAGATAATAGGAATGTAAGGCAAATTTTGTACAAAGTGAAGAATAAATGGATCTGCACAGCAAATAGAGGTGAATAGGAAAAATGCAAAGCTATAGCAAACCAGAATTAAGGAATTAAGATATAAACTATGAGTAATTAGTATAAGGATGGAAGTTGTAAATGATTAATATGACTAGTACAGAGCCAGTGCTGAATGCCAGTCATATTCCTTTGTACATTGCTTAGCACAAGCAAACAAACATAAATATATACATATACATAAATAGACAGACATAGACAGGCACACACACAGACACACACTGGCATTTTTTATGTTGATTTTGAACCTGGTGGAAAAAAAATGGTAATGCAAAAATAGTGGTTTAAATGTCACTGTCCTGGTGATGAAAGCAGAGAGTCCTTTAGTCACAGGAAATGAAGGTGAAAAGTCACTAGCAACAGTAACATTCATTGTCCAGTATGTTAATTTCTTATGAAATAATATTTACAGCACATATGACAGCTTGTTAATTTTTTAGTTGGTGAGATAGTTTATTCCAATCCATTATTTAATACAGCTGTTCAAGCTTTTGTGCTAACTTGTTAAGAAGAAAAAAGTGAAGGAAAAAATGCCTGTGAAGGAAGTAGTGAAGAGGGAGTGATAATACACCTAGGAAGAGGAAGGAAACTGGCAGAATGTCTGATAATGCAACTCTGTGGCACAACAACCCATCTGGGCCAAGGCCTAACCCTGACCGCTGCGTCCTCCACCTCTGTCCACCAGATGGCATGAGTGCAGTGCAGTACTGGAGCCAGGATGTGGTCAGCGCCCTGGTTCTTCCCAGCCAGTTTGCAAGTCTTCTCGACTTTTCAATCAAATAGCTCCTCAATTGGCCCCTCTGGGAACTAATGAGGCTGAGTGCATCCCATGCCAGGAAAAATCCCCTTGCCAGTACTGGGGATCAAACCTGGGTCCTCCGTGCCAGAAGTAAGCGTGCTACTCCTGCACTACAGAGGTGGTCAGAATGTCTGATGGAAGTTAGAAGTTAAATATTTAGGACCACATGCTAGGCGATCATTGCTATTGTGAAAGATTGAAGTGCTTACAAAACGTTCCTGAAAGTGCTAGACAACAAATTTTGAAGGATTTCAATTAAATGTCTGTTGATCAGCAAAATTCATACTGATGCGAATTGATTAGTGTTCAAGAGTTACAAAGATGGCATCCTCGTCATAGTGAGGACAACTCTAAATTTCATGAAATGTCATTCATATAGATTTTGATACTGATGTGAACGAAGTACAAATTTTTAACTAAGCAGTTTTATCTGTTCATGGAATTAGTAAGAAAAAAACTTGAAATCCTTCAGAGAGTGTTAAAATGTTCATGGATTACCAGGCTTAATAAGAGCGATGGACATAATGTTAGACCTAAAAAAGCTGAAGTGATAAAAAGAGTAGTCATTGAACATATTCAGTTGTTTAAGTGCAGAAAAAGTCATTATGGTCTACATGACTTATAAAAATGTATTTGCCTAAAGATTTGATTACGAAAAAAACGTATTCTATGCAGTGTGAAAAATATGAAGACAATCCGGTGTCATATGACAGATCTATATTTAATAGAAGTTCATTTCTTTCAGCTGTAGGACAGACACGTGTAGCTCATGTGATGAATTCAGTGATAAAATAAAAGTACTGAAAGCAGGAAGGAACAAGTTGTTCAAACAAAAGATTCATAAAAACTGATAGAAATAAACAGATAAGTACAGAAATAAACAGATAAGTACACTTGAGACTGAAAATAGGATGCATGAAATGAAACCCCAAGAGTTGTACTCAAGGAAAAGAACAGCCAGACTAACAAGTAGAAAGGATAAAACAAAAGAAGGTATATGCATGGATTTTCAAAAATGTTAATGTTCCTAGTTTTAGCTCAAATGATGCATATTACCATAGACAACTCTTTTTGCTTTTAATATCTGCGTGCTAACATCAGGAGTGAGTGTGTTATGACTATCCAGAGACTATTGCAAAAAAAGAGTGTGATGATGCATGTTGCATGCTTCATCATTTTTTCTATAACTACCTGGACATGAAAGTTAGAGAACTATACTTATTTTAGGACTCATATGGAGGACAAAATAAGAATTATACAATATTTCATTTTGTTTACAACCTGGTACACGAAAAAAGTTTTGACTACATCCATGTGATATTCCCAATTAGAGAGCATTCCTACATGGAGCCAGAGAATATGGGTCTGAGTGATCAACAGGCCAGAACTGAAATACCAAACAAGTAACTGATTGGTCAGAGGTTTTCAGGTCAGTTAGGAAGATATCTACCCCATTTAAAGTTGCAGTACCAGATCAAGTCTTTTTCAGTCATGATCTAAACATCTGGAGTCAAAGTAAAAAGAAAATGCTGTTTTCAGTTCAGGCTGATCAGAGAGATGAAGATTGTGAAAAATCCTCCATGATTCATCTTCCAGTGCTCCACACACCATGGGTTATTCACATCCTCTGTGATAGACTCCTCACACATTAAGGAGGTGCAGCCTGAGGGGAAATTAATTCCAGCTGCCTGATTATTTATATTGACCGCCTCCGTAGAGCAGTGGTAGTGTACCAGCCTCTGACATGGAGGACCTGGGTTCAATACACGGTATTGGTGTGGGGATTTTTCCCCACTGGGATGGTTGCACTCAGCCTCGTTAGGTCCCTGAGGGGCCAATTGAGGAGCTAATTGATGAAGTAGTGACTCCAGGTCGCAAAGGCTGCATAACCTGCCAGGAGGGCTCGGGGCACTGACCACAGCCCACCCTCCAGTTCTGCACCTCACTCATGATGTCTATAGTGGCAGATGTGGGGGACGCAGCAGCCTGGTAGTAACCCTTGGCCTGCAAGGGGCTGTTGTGTTAGGGGTTTGGGGATTATTTATATCAAGGTAAGAAATGGAAGTAATGTTAAACATGAGTCAGTATTTAATTTAATTTAAAAGGTGAGTTAATTAATAACACTGAACAACACTTAAAACATATTTTTCCGGGACGCATTTCGAAGGTTAACTTTCCTCCATTATCAACCGGACAATAACTGGGTTTCCATGGTGTTTCATGGTGGAAATGGTGATGCTTCTTCTGGTGTTTCTTTTGGTGGCGGTTAAATGAACTTACTGAAACTGTCTCTCAGTACATTTACAGTAAGTTCATTGAACCGCCACCAGAAGAAGCATCACCATCTGCACCATGAAACACCATGGAAACCCAGTTATTGTCTGGTTGATAATGGAGGAAAGTTAACCTTCGAAAAGCGTCCCAGAAAAATATGTTGTAAGTGTTGTTCAGTGTTACTAATTAACTCACCTTTTAAATTAAATTAATTACAACAACACTGTTTTCAAACTTCTATGAAAGGAAGATGAGTCAGTATTTTCAATTTTTTCTCTTTAGTGTTTCTGTTTTAATAACTGCACAGTGCATAGTTTGTTTACATACAGAATTTTTGTTTGTCATTTTAATTTACAGAAAATCAAAGGGGTTCTGAAATTTTAAGAGCAGATTTTCTCCTGCTCAGTTTTTATAGGATTAATTATTACCTTCATTATATTTATTTTGTTTTAGATTACATCCCACTTTCAGAGGAGAGGTACACTTATGAAAACTCTTTGAAGAAATTCTGTTCCAGCAAAGCTCAATTATGCTTTTTCTCCCTCATAAGTAGTAATGAATGTTTCATCAAACATCTGAAAAAGAAAATGTGTGTAATGATTATGACTGTACAAAAAATGATTGTACGTTACCCATCTTGCCCATGATAGTTGTGCATTTTGTAGAGTTTGACATTTTGTTTACATGTGTAAATTAATTTCAGATCTTTATATACATACGAGTTGTATAAAACATTGATTGTTACATAAGTATGAAAATGTATTCAATATTGATTTTATACATAAGGGTTTTAAGTACTCAAACTTTAAATATTGTTTTCTTGCAATGTTTGATTATTTGACATTCCTCCTACTTTTCTTGTACCCTTCATATACTTTTCCTCAGTCACTGTAACTGAGTACAGTATTCTATTTGCAGCAGTTGG
The DNA here is from genome assembly GCA_030765045.1 of Tenodera sinensis. NCBI lineage: Eukaryota > Metazoa > Arthropoda > Insecta > Mantodea > Mantidae > Tenodera > Tenodera sinensis. Next base: position 104,325,969 of record CM060962.1, read on the forward strand.
AGGATACTGGAAAACGAAGGGTCCGTCATCTTTTAGAAATGGAACAACTGAAAGAAGATGAAGAAGAAGATGAGCACCAGAGCATCAGCAAGACCCCCTTCTTCAATAACTCAACAATCCTATACTCTTCTAATATTACTCTGCTTGTGAAAGGCGAGAATACAAGGTATGTTTAGCATGATTAAATTCTATTAAAAAAAAATTGGTATCCAACAAAGCTGCAGCAAAATTTATTCCTGCAAAATGCAATTAGAATTTAGCATATTTTTCTTTATTACCATAACATAGTTAAAACATTGAAGCACAATTATTTTTTATGCTGACCAACTTACTGCTGGTGTAAAACACACAAGCTGTGTGTGGGCAGTGTTTCAGAGGTGGAATAAGGACTGAAAAAATTCAGTGCCATACCTGGGATTTGCACTACAGATGCATGGCTGTAAAGGTTATTTAAATCTGGGACATGAAGTACTTATGATAGTAAGTTGCCCTTGGGGTACTTATCTCAGATGTGAGATTCCCTAGTGCTCTACTAAATAGAAATAAACTAAATAGAATAGCCTTCCAGTGGATTCCTTTACGCTTTGAACCAAATGGAAATAAAGCTGCTGATTATCTTGCCAAAAAAGGGCCATATTCAACAGAAACCAATGTTCAACTTATCCTTTCATGCAGTTAAAAACCCAATAAAATCAATATTTAAGAATATGTCCAACCCATTTCTTTAAAAATTCAAAAAATAAAAAATGGGATATTGTCATGAAAACTCAAAATACACTAGTGACAGAAAGTTTAAACTCACCAATTGTATTTTGGTTTGTGTGTGCATTGTTGTTGATTACACCAAAATTATGGATTCTAAATTAATATATTCTTTCAAATACGAGTATTTGAAGGCAAATTACAGTAAGCTTCATTACAAGTGATTTGAAGCTTCTCACAATATATTTATACTGCATTTAACCTATGAAATCATATCAATGCATGACTATGACATGCTTTTGAATGTCATCTTTTGGTGTCATGTTTATCTTGAATGGTGTCATGATAATATCCTACCCTGTTATTCATGGAGAAATGTTTAGTGTTCCAGAGCTCTTCCCAATGCCTATGGTGTAATTAGAGTAGTTTCAATAGCCAAGATGATCAGTTCTAAGACAGCCCAACTGTTAATTGCACAGTAAGCATATTGGTATAGCACTAAGTGCCCCAAATAAACAAGAATGAGTGAAAGAGCAAATGTGAGCATAGAAAAAAGAGCAGTGGCATGTGCGTACAAAGATGCAGGATGGTAAACCAGAAAAATAGAAATAAACTGGACATTTTTGACCATAGTGTTCACTCTGCATTGAAGTCCAGAGAAGGAACTAGTTCCCATGCTGATTGACCATGCAGTGGACATCCAAGAAAATCACCAGTAGCGGAGGACAATAGAATTATACTTTTGAGCAAATGTGATAGGCTGCGCTCAGTTGGCCCACCTTGGTAGCGTGATGGTTAGTGTGTCTGCCTCACATTCAAGAGGTTGCGAGTTCAAATCTCACTTAGGGTAAGTTATCAAGGTTTCTTTCCGAGGTTTTCCCTTATCCTGAGAAGACGAATGTCAGCTAACTTAAAGCTCCATGGACCTTGGGCTCATTTAAGCATCATTTCACCTGTTTCATTCATTCACCACCTGATATGACATTACATTGAAGGATGTTAATTAAAAAAAAAGGCTGTGTTCAGCTGTGTCCATCTGCAGTGAAATAAATACTACCAGGGCAGAGCCAGTATCAGTGTCAACAGTAAAAAGTCGCCTATGTGCAGTTTCGTTGTTTGGACATGTAGCTGTGAAGAAGTCATTGTTAATCCATCAGCACAAGCTTAAAAGTTTGCAGTGGGCCAAAGAGCACCAGAATTGGTCCTTAAGCAACTGGAAAAGTGTTTTGTGGATGGAGGAATCTAAATTTGAGAAACTTGGTTCAAATTGTCGGCAGTGTATCAGCCGTCACCCTAGGGAGAGAATGCTTGAAGTTTTCCTCACCCCCTCTGTTAAACATAGAGGTGGACATGTAATGGTGTAAGGGTGTTTCAGGAAGAACAAAGTTGGAGACTTAGTGAAAATGGATGGTATTTTGGAGAAAAAACAATACCATCAGATTTTTTCACGCATGCTGTTCCATCTGGTATGAGACTTACTGGACATGGTTTCTCTTCTTCAACAAGATAATGATCCTAAACACACATCAATGTTGTGTAAGAACTATGTGAGTAGTAAAAAGGAGGTGAGAGTGCTGAAATCCATGACCTGGCTGCCGCAATGTTCCTGCTCTATTCCCAGTTGAACTTCTCTGGGAGGAGCTTGATAGGAAAGCAAGACAAATGATACCTAACAGTGTGGATGATCTGTGGCAGTCTTTTGCACACCTGGGTTAATATAACTCCACAGGTGTTACAGAAAATTGGCTGCAAGAATGTTCCAAACTTGTAGTCATCAAAGCAAGAGGTGGTCCTTTTGATGAACAAAAACTTTGAACAATTTCCCTACAGCATAAAAAAAAGACTACAGACAGTATAAAAACATGCTTTATGTGAGTGATTTTTGTGTATTTCATAGCATATGCACTGAAGTTTGTTCCAGAATAAAATAAGTATTTGATCTCAACTACATTTACAAGTATAGCACCTAAAAAGGAGTATGTTTAAGCTTTAGTATGGTGAGTTTAAATTTTTTGTCACTAGTGCATACTTTCTGAATTTCCATGCAAATGTGCAGTTGTAGCGTTTTGATTACTGACAGGCCAAACATCTGAATAGAACAAATATTAGCTAAGATGTGCAGTTAGTTTTTACCTCATAAATTGTCCCTTCATTACCTTTCCTCTTTTCAAAACAAGTTTATAATGCAGGGTGGAAGAGATGCATACCCTATAACTTAAGTGCTCATTCTACATGGTATACTGAATAAATAGTAATAATTTTCTTTTCTCTGAGCTATAAATCTGCTGCAAAAATTATATATTATGGAAATTTTATCATGTCACTCTTCTGTAGAGCCCCAGAATATCAACACATGCTTAACCTCTTGAGCGATGGCCATTTAAACGTCCGCGAGCCGAGAACTGCTAGCATTTAAATTGTTAAATGCGCTTCATATATACACAGCTGTATTTTGTGTAAATATTAAGTTATTTTAATGAAACAAAAACTGGTATAAAACTCGTTATTTGCAGTATAAATGTACGTCATCAGCAAAGTTGAGTTGTATTTACAAAACGTTGAAATGGCACAATTTTGTTTCACTGTGGTGAAAAGTCAACTTTGCTCTGTTGAACGCATCTAATATAAGTTCTCGGAAAGATTCAGTAAAGAAACACCCATTGTATGTGTGGCTAATGCGTCAGCATACTGTATAATAAATCGCTACTGCATGCGTGGTCTCTTGAGTCATCAGAATAGATCAACATTACAACTTTTGCTTACGCGAGTTTCGTAACTGAGTAGAGTCCGTGTTGTTTGTTTGTTTCTTTGTTGAAATACATATGTATTCTTTCCTGCTTGTAGCTGAAGGGTGAAGTGGTATAAAAAGGTGTTTTTGCACCAACTGGATATAACCATATACAATTGTTTGGGGATTTGGACAGCTCTCTAAACCCACACAGGACAATGACCGACCTTGACTACCGACTATAAATAACTCGCAGCCTAATTGAACAATACCACGTTGGGGGTTAAAAATCCAAAACCCCTGCACCCCTCAGACTTCAAGGAAAACATTATTCTAAAAGGATACCACCAACAGCAAAGAAGTCCCGCCCATTTCGAAAGTGTTTCGTGTGCCACAAGAAGGGAATTCGCGAATGTGGAGATGTACGTACCCTTGTGTGTTTATCCCTGTTTTGAGGTAAATCACTGCAGAACGAACATATTAAGGTAAGCCAATAAAGTATATAGACCTTACTAAAATGTTTCATAAAGGGAAAATTATAATAAGTTGAGTTGGATAAGGGATAAATAAGGGTTAAATGCTTAAACGCACAGGACGCCCATATCGCTCATCCACCATTTTAAATGGACATGATTTCACATCGATATCCCTCAAGAGGTTAAGAACAGGGACAGATAAAAAAAAAACTGAACAGATTTTTCCTCTGCATATTTTTATAAAAGCAATTATTTTCAGCAAAATATAAATATAATTTTTTGTAGAATCATAATTTTCATGGTGTACTACATTTGGCAATAGCATAATGTGGTGCTTGCCTTGTGTTGCACAACTCTAACCTTGGCCAAGTAGTCCCCCAAAAGTGAGTTAGGGTAAATGAGAGTGACCTAGGCTGTTATGAGCTGAAAAGGAAGGTGAAGAATCTTGTAAAGAAAATAAATTTTGAACTTTTCACAAATTAGGACCAGTTCAAAATGGTTTTAAGTAGAAACTGAATCCCAGGTAGGCAGTTGAAACTAATAAAATTAATTTTGCTAGCAAAGACATTCTAAATATGCAGTAGTTCTCTGGAGTTGTAAATGTAATGCTTCTTGTAAAGGGGGAGGACCATAAAAGTAGGTAAAGGATGGGAAATTTTCGTCAGGCTGTTTCAGGAACCTCAGCAAATTATTTTGTGATCTTCATCAAAAGATACAGAATCTCTGTGAAAGGCCTTTTGAACTGCAGATAGGATTTTGTTCCAAGCTGCTTCAGCACCACATAAGGTGGACACTAATTATGGTTTAGACATGTTTTACAAAATGTGCTATTTTTCATTTTCTCAACAAGCCTGTGGGATCAGAAGAGAATGCAAATATAAAAAGTCTGGAGTCAGAAACTTCATTGAGTGTGATTTAGTTGGTACTTTTTCTCGCTTATATCAAACTATAACATTTAATTTCTATGATGGCATGCCATTATTTATTCTTAATTCATTCATCAGCACAAATGTTGTTGTTGTTGTTGTTTTCTAGTGCCTTGCATCTGGCAATGAACCCATTAGCATTCGTGCTTTCCAATACTTTTGAACTGTAGTTTCTTCTGATCTTAATGCTTCACAGGTCTTCAAGTGTTCTTCATTCATTTCTGCTGGATCGTTACACAGGACACATATTGGTGAGGCTGAGATACCTATTCTGTACAGATGACTTGCTAAGCAGTCATGATCAGCACAAATGTAAAATGCAAGAGTGTATTAAACTATTATTTATTGTTTCTGTTGATCCACTCTCTTAGTGTTTAAAAGTGGACAGATATACCCCCTTTTACTCTGTATATTCAGCGTTCTTAAGACACATTTCAGACAATATTTTAATGTCTTAAAATTTTTTCAGCGTACTAGGTATTGAACTCAGAGGTGGTGTTGTGAAAGAATCAGAAGAGTCAAGACTGATATTGCAGTTTTTGGACAGAAAGGGCTCAGACATAAGCTTAGAGTAAGTAAAATGTAATAAGTAATAATATTAGAAATATATTACAAGTCATAAAGAAATATTATCAGATATTTATAGTATTATCTTTTGTGAAATATATACCTGTAAGTTAAAATTTTCCTAATTGAAATATCAAGTCAGAAACTTTGGATTTTTCCCTTCTTTTGGTTCTGATGAGCAAGTAGTAGTTGTATTGCTCTCTCAAGGTATAAATAGTTTACCATGGACATGTGATGGTGATGATGGTGGTGGTGGTTGTGGTAGTGGTGGCGGCGGTGGCAGTAAATTAAATTATTTTGTTTAACGACGCTGTCAATTGCTAGGACCACATCAGCGTCGCCGGTGTGCCGGCATTTTGTCCCTCAGGAGTTCTTTTACATGCCAGTAAATCTACTGACATGGAGCTGCTGTTTTTAAGCACACTTAAAAACCATCGGTCTGGGCCAGATTTGAACCCACGACCTTGGGATCGGTAGGCCAGCGTCTAACCAACTGAGCCACCCAGACCGACAGGGGGGGGGGGTGACTGACAGTGACAGTGGTAGTGATGGCAGTGGCAGTAGTCCCCCATCTTAATTTATTGTTAGGTTTCTTTATTTGCCTGACCAGTTATTAAATTTCATTACTTCCATTTGGTGTCATATATTCTTTTAAGACCATGTGCTCCCCTAGCTTTCAACTCCTATACCAATTTTTTAAAATTCTCCATCACCAAATCTTTCCTCCCTACTCTGCCTAACTCTGTTAATGCTGTTCCCTTTGGTGAAGCTTTGGGTTGCCCCAACACCTCTCTACCAATCACTTTATGTGCTATATCTGTTCTCTGCCAACTCTTTGAAGGTCCACAAACCTCCACTCCATATCACATTTTGTTCACACTTCTGTTCTAACATCTCTACATCTTTGTAATCCCATTTCTTGAATAGAAACTAATTCCATCATAGATCCTTTGAACTTCTGGAATAAACTCTTCACTTACCCCTTTAAGTCACGTATTATACCCAAGTGTTTGTAATTTGATTGTATCAAATGTCTTTTCAAAATCAGAAAAAAACATATACTCATCCTCTTTTGTTCCTTAAATACTTAGTTACTTTAGTTTGTATTATTAGGCTTAGTAGGTGAGCTACCAAAAGAATGAAGTTATGCATGCTTTGTCTGTAGAGAAGATGGACAGAACTGGTTCCCCACACCGTGCTGTCACATGCACTACGAATGCACATAACTTGAATCCTCTTTAATGTAGCTGGACTGCTAAGCCTAATTATTATATTGTCATCAACACTTCTACATTTCCTAAATCCTGCCTGGAGTCACTCAGTGTACCTTCTTTTTCCAGCCATTCCTGTAGCCTAGAAGGTAGTATACCGATATAAATTTTGCCTAAGATTGAGAATAGACTAATTTAATTCCGCTATACTTTTCCAGATTATTAAGCTCTACTTTTCCATTGCATATTGGCAAGACCATGCTAATTTTCCAATTTTCACATATTATCTTACTCTTTTTAACCTTATTAAATAAAGATAAATAGACAGGGAGAGAGGGATTAGAGGGGGAGGAGACGGAAGGAGAGGAAAGGTGCAAGAAAACTTTGGCAATTGTAAGCAATCTTCATAAAGAAAAATGCATTGTGTTTAGTGGGTAATTGAACTACTATTCCTTCTTTACACACCAATAGAGCTACAGAGCCAATGGAATAATCACACCTAATCTATAGAAATACCTAGATTATTTCTAGTAGTAATTCTGAGTATTAAGTGCTGAAGCATTATATCACTGGAATAAGGTCTTGGAAAAATAAATTTGAGGGGAGGGATCAGGAATTTTGAAAACCATAACCATTGCACCATACTTATCAAAATTGTTGCCATATAATGATTTGTCCAATATTTTTATGATTTAAATATGCGAGTATTGGTAAACTTACTGAGTATGCCTCAATATTCTCCATTGAAGAATACATTTAATTGCATCATGACTAATCTGATATTTTATTTAAAGTTTTCAGTTTGACAAATCTGCCACTGGTTACTGGAGCTTGTATGCTATTGATGTAATGTATGAAAATGAACTTGCTACCATACCCGTGAAGGAGATTCAGGCACCTCTCAAATTTTCATACCATTGTGGTAAAGTTCATTTTGAGAATGCAACTGCACAACGAGGTCTAATAATGCACAAATTTCAGGTATGTATTTACTATTAAGTGTAATTTAAAAATTCTGAACAAGAGACATGGTCATATGTTGTATATTTTACGTTTTTAAGCAGCCAATATACTTAAAGTTCAAAACTTCCACAGCCATTTTCTATAACTTTTTGACGTTTGGTAAAAGCCACAAGTTCTGTTGCTACTATTATGTGTTTCCTAATTCATTTTTTTGTGTGCAACTAGAGACTTCAATTAAGTCATTACACCACTAGTTAAAAAATGCCTCCATTTTACATCATCTCGCTTGTCAGCACAACTGAGAATAAAAAAATAATGAATGCTGGAAGAGTGTTAAAGAGCAATTCTTGGTTGATGGTGATAATATGAGACTGCTTAATACATAAGAGGTTATCAGCTATAATTATATAGTGATATTCCCCATAATTACAAGATGTTACCTTAACTCACAAAATTAACAATTATGATTTGCCATGAAATGAATAGTTCACTGCAGTACATGTTCAAAACTGGCATTTTAAAAGATTTATTTCAAGAACAAAAATATTTCATTTTCTCAGCATAGAAGTCTATATGTAAGGTCAAGGCCAAGGACATTGCCTACTGTTCTCATAGGTTCATGCATATTTTATAGATGGAGTTAGTTATGTGCATTGTATTCTAGTTCAAATTATCCTTGCCACTTCACTTTTCTTATATCAGAGCAGCATAAAGTAGTACTCACAAGGCAACCTCTTCTTTGGATGGTTCACTCACTGGGGAGTCGTATATAAGATCCTGTCAATCCCTTGCAGTATCAACACTCACTGTATATCAACTATTCTTGTGCTTATCACTTTGTCACACCAGAAACATACTTACTAATTCTCTAACTAGCTCACTTATTTAACCACTGGAATTTTCCACAGTTCCCAATGTTCCAGAGGTGGAGGGAAGAGAAACTTACAGAAGATTCTTGTTATCTTTAAATAGGCTTTCTCGTGTTTACGTTGGACAAGAGTGCCACTTACCTTTTCGTATCTCTTCCACAACCAACTAGTCAGTGCCATCCAATCAATAGCTCAGCTAGTAGCCATGTAAAACAGTATTGTTCTTGTAGTGTGCAACTAAGGCCCGTGGTCAGAGATGTAGCTTTGAAAATGCTGAAAGTAACTCAATTTTTTGATCATGTGGACAATTTCAAATGTGAGAGGTATTACATGTTTGAGCATGTCAAAAGATTGTAATGTACAAATAAATAGTGTAATATTAGATTGGATCATAGGAAAAGAATATGCAGAGAGAATGGTAAAAGATCTTGGTATAGCACAGATCAATAAACTTACAGCTTTAGTTTTCAACGATCCTTGACATCAAGTTTTTGACTCTGTCACAGACTTGTTTCACTGGACTCAGTTTAAAGTTGTAGTAGATTCTTCCTTAGAAGGGGAAAAAAAAAGAATTAGTTTTGTGACATGTTCATGATTTTGCTAAATTTTACATGCAGCTGCCAGAAGAATTAAAATCTGGTCGTCAGAAAAGTCATGCATGAGGATTAATAGAATATTGTGCAACAATTGCTTTGAAGTGTTTCCAATGGAGAGATATTTCTATTTCAAATGTTGATTGTGAAAGAGGGCTCCCCAAAGAAAATAACCATGATCACATCAGGGGATCAACAGGTCACACTCCTTGAGAAATTCTTTTCCTAAAAATGTCTGCTGATAGCCCATAGATTGACATGATATATGAATTGTGCGATTTCCTTATGGAAAAAGTTCAATTCTCACCTCATTTTCATTTAGCCACTCAATAAAAGGAAATAAAACCTTCATGCAGTAAACATCTGAATTTTTTGATATGTCAAAAAAAGTTTGCCCATTAATTCATGAACAAGAGATTATGTAGCATACTCAGTTTTCTCCAAATGTAACAGGATTTCCTGAATAGCATCAGGATTTTCAATGGATCCTGAAACATGTAACTAAGGTTCATCTTGAAAAAATGTTCTATCCAACATGTCAATTCCACAGCAAGTTATAAACCTATGAAACTATTCACAACATTGAGCTCTTTTCTGTTAGAGGTTCTAATTTGTGTGTGACTGGCACTTTAAATGAATATAAGCCAAGTTTTCATTTCACTGTTGTCTAAGTCAAACCTTAAGGGTGTCAGTTTGTTGGATCAGTGTGCTTATTGATTGCTTGGAGCTTTGAAGCATGCTAATATACCACTTTTTGTGTGTTAACCCATTTGGATCATATGACGAGTTGTGTTTGCATAACCGTCCGATATGATTATGTTGGAGGACGTTAATAACAAACAAAAAAAACAAAAAAAAACTTGAATAAGGTAATATTGACATTTAAGACTCGTGAAGAACTAAGCTCGTGAGTATGTGCAACAAATAAAACTACATATATATTAGGATGTCGACAAAAATCAAAGTTTTAAAATTCAAAGGTCTTACCCCTTTAAATTATACCTTTTTGCATGTTATTTGCCCACAAAAGATTTGCATAAAGAGAGTTAATTTGAAGGTCATTAAAACTTTTTTTTTGTATTATTGGGATTAGAGTCTGTTTGAGAAAGCAGGAAATCAGAGGTTATTCATTTGCCTAATAAGCAATTTTATTATATCTAAAAATTCTAAATATAAGCTAGTGTAGCTATATATGTATCACAATTTACATTCCTTCAAACTTCATAAGAAGTGGCTTTTTGGTGTTGGGAACCTTAAATTTTTGTTCTTCCATAATTTGAGGCAAAAACGGTTTTGTTCCACACCATGGGTTATATCACTCTTACTATAGGACTGAAATAAGGATACATCATGTTCTGAAGCATCATTTACAACTTTTAGAAGTTGAACCCTTCTGTAGACTTTCACATATTCTTCATTTGCATGCCATGTATTGGGGTGACTTTGAAGAAGTTTTGAGAAATATTTAATGCCACATTCAGATGCATGTGATGTTACAAAAATTCTGAGTTGCAGAGAGGAAATTGAACCGTTTTTCACTAGAGCTTGTTTAGCTGGGTCATAATGGCTTTGTTGCTTCAAGATTTTAACCATAGAAGGCTTCATTTCAGATAAAACTTCATCAAAAAGTGTCAAACCAGTTAAATATTCACTCAGATATCACAAATGGTACTGAAATGCTTTGAGGGCAACTTGGAAGCACTTTCATGTACTCATCTGTAGCCTGCTAGTTTCTTCAAAACTCTAAGTCTTGATGCAGAGCTGATATGCAGTCGGAATTACAACAAGCCTTCAAATACACTATGAGAGCAAAGAGATTCAAGTGACTAGTCCTTGTAATTATTCATCTTCCAAAGGATAGGCTTAGTGACCAAGTATATTTTTAAGTAGTAAATAAATTTCACCATCCATCTTGCACAATGATAGGCTCTGGTGCACAAATGGGAAACGAAGTGGAACCACCAAAGAATGTAATCACTAATTGCAGTAACTCTATTAAATTATTTAGTTGTTTAGCAACGCTGTCAATTGCCAGGATCACATCAGTGTCGCTGGTGTGTTGGAATTTTGTCCCACAGGAGTTCTTTTACATGTCATTAAATCTACTAACATGGAGCTGTCATTTTTAAGCACACATAAAATACACTGATTTGGTTTGGATTTGAACCTGCAACCTTGGGATCAGTAGACCAACATCTAACCAACTGAGACACCCAGACCAACAGTAACTCTCTGTAGCCCTCTCTTGGGTAACAAGTGGCCATTTGACTCATGAGTAGGGACATGCATAATTTGCGATCCTAATAACGTGACATTATTTGTGAATTTTAAGATCTTTTATTAAAAATATGAATTTTGAAAATTTTCAAATATATTGATGAACTTTAATGTTTAGTTTCTTTAACCATCATTTTTGCATTTTGACGCTTTCTGAGTACAATAATTTTAAATTACTTGGTAACTTTATCTGCATACAGTTTTCTCTTTATTTTGATAGTACTATATAGATAAAGTATGGTGTGAGTAACAATCGTCAATGGTTATTAAGAAAAAAAAAATTATTTTCTTGTTTAACGACGCTGTCAATTGCCAGGATCACATCAGCGTCGCCGGTGTGCCGGAATTTTGTCCCGCAGGAGTTCTTTTACATGCCAGTAAATCTACTGACATGGAGCTGTCGTTTTTAAGCACACTTAAAAACCATCGGCCTGGGCCGGGTTTGAACCTGCAACCTTGGGATCCGTAGGCCAGCATCTAACCAACTGAGCCACCCAGACCGACATCAATGGTTATAGAAGAACCGTTCAGAGAAAATACACGTGGTGTTTGTTGAAGTTCAATGTTGATAGTATATATACTCGGTTCATCAAGAGATTAGAGGAGATATAAACAAAGCACCGGTTTGTATCACTCCGCGGCCACGTGCTTTCACAATGACGCAACCGCTACGCGTAGGTATAATATGCATTTTACACTACTAAAAGAATATAAATAACATGTAGCACATGGAAATTAACTGCTACTTACGTCTTCTCTGTCCACAATAACACTTTTTCATTTCCTACTCACAATCTCGAAGCCAATCTCCAGAAGCAGCTTGTGGAGGGAAGTTCGTTTTAAATCTGAAAGATCGGGATCAGAGTTAACTGCCAACAGCACTTCGTTTAAGGTGGAAGTTCATTGTTAACAAGGGACTGGTGAACTTTTCGACGGATTTCAGATCTCACAAATTCGTTGCAAACTACATCCACCATTTATCTGGCATGTGGTCGCTTTTAGTCAGGATCTTCACCAACTGACGATTTTTCTTTGCGTGTGCTGTAAATACTTGCAACTGACACACTGGTAAACTCAGATGTTAATTTCTTCACGTCTTCGATAGCAAGTTCGGGATATTTCTCGCAGAACTTGATAATACGTTCAATATTGTTTTTTCACCACTTCGCAACGGTTTGCCGCACTTATGTTTCACAACTCACTTGTTCCGCCATGTTACATTGATACTGATGCGCGCGCAGAATGAATTAGGCTGGTTACAGATTCACTTAACTGTGTATTCTTACACTTTAACTATGCTTAGTACACTTAGTTTATGCATTAGCAAACATTAAGTGACACTTCAGGCCTTAGTAACAGTATTTCTTCAAGGGACTATTTACACGGCGAAAGCGTCAAGAGGGCGCGCTGTGGTCAAAACGCACATGGCTTTGTTTACGTCTCCTCTAATCTCTTGATGAACAGAGTATAAACACATTTGTTTTCCATTTCTCTGTTAGCACATTGCCTAGCGTGTCTGATTCAGTTTGTTGTTTGTATCTTCTGCTTGTTTCTTTCGTGTGTTTATGGTGTGCGTATAGAAAATGGTCAAAGTTGTGATACTTTTAGTGCTGTGTTTGTTGAACTGAGAAGTATTGCCATATTGCTATAAACAGAACATTAAGTACCCTATTTTGTTGTTTTAGTAAACTTTGTGGTGTAGTGCTATGATACATAACCTAAAAGGTGACCATAAATATGCTGAAAGTTGTTAATGCCAAAAGTCACGTAAGTGAGTTTAGAGCAGATGTACTTCATGCAAGTGACGATAATACTGTACTCTGTAAATATTGCAACATGAGTATATCATGGGGAAAAAAAATATAGCTGTATAAAACATATGGAAACCGACAAGCAATAAAGAAAATGCTTCCATGAAGACCGCTGCAGTACGACAGGCGTCGATAGCAACATCACTCCTGGCTGACAAAGACAAGAAAGATTTTTCTCAAGAATTAGCCAGAGATATGACAGAAGCATACCTCAAAGCAAATATCCCTTTAGAAAAGATGGATGATCTCAATATTGGGAAAAGGTGGATGATCTCAACATTGGGAAATGGATGGACAAATACATAGAATTTTATCCTGGGGTAGCTATACCTTTCCCTTTGGAGCGTTTTTGAATTTTAACGTGTCTCTGAGTGTGAACTCAATAAGTTGATCTTCAACTATTGGTACTGTCAACATTTACAAAATTACTGTGCAATGAGTAGTCGAAAGCTTTCATGGCCAGAGCCAAAATTATAATTATAATTTATAATTACTGGGCAATATTTTAGCACGTGATTTTAGCATCCATTTAAACACAGCTTTCTGTTTAAAATACTGTATAATATGAAGGAATTGTTATTCTTCTATAATACCATGGTGACAAGGCTTGTGTTTAATTTTACTTAAATCTATGCAATAGTGAAATATCTGCAACTTACTGGTGTTTCAATAGAGGTCTAATGGAAAAAACCTTATTCAGAAAAACAATGTTATAGGGTTTTGAACATGAAAAATGTACAATGGGTAATGTGTCCCCATATCCTGGAAATTTATGTTTAACTCCCTGTCCCAAAACTCTAACATATTTCATTCCTAATTCTCTTTCATTCATACAGGATTAGGAGATTTACCACATGCTCGAACTCTTCATGAAAAATATTTAGGAGACTTGGCAAATTCAGTTACAAGAAAGGAAAATTGGAGGGGAAAGATGTTGACATTTTCTGTGATGAATCCACTGATAAAATGGGGAGATCTGTATTTGTTGCACTGTTCAGGATTTTTACGTCTTTCAGACCTGAGCTTTTTGTAGCTGGTGTTCATTTTTTGGACAGTCCAAATGCCACACATTGCATTCGTGAAAGTTTTAAATTGTATAATATGAGCTATGAAAATCTGAAGAATTTGGTGACAGACTGTGCAAAATACATGATCAAGTGTGCTGATGGTTTAAGACTGCTGTGTGATGAAAAGCTGCAGCATGTTAAGTGTTAAGGGCATGTAAGCTGAACATTATTGGCAATTTATGGGCAATTTATTAGTAGGAACTAAATAATGCAATGACAAAAACAAAGAGTATGTTCCTGCACACTAGAAAAGGGAAGCGTTTGTTTGCTCAGTTTTTGGCAGAAAATAAAGGGAAAGACTGTCCCTTGTATCATATGCCAGTGATAACCTGATGGAATTCTTGGTTTGAAAGTGTTTTCTATCTTGCAGAATTCCTTCCCTTTATTGTTGCCCTTGCCAATACCTAAGAAATGAAGGCAACACAAAATGCTGGTGTTACATATTTTTGCTCCCTTAGTGAACATGAAATAGACACAATCAACTGCCAGGCTGTGTTTGTTGAAGAACATGGAATGAACATAGTGAATCTCCTCGCCAAACTGGAAGGTTCAAGCTATTCTCTGGCTTATATTTTGTATGGGAAGCTTCAAAGTTCAAACAAAGGCTTTGAAAATATAAGACCGGGAATTTTTTTTATGGTACAGGAAATTATTGAATAAAATGACTGCTACTAGGTCAGCTAGTGTTAAATTAGCAATTACAAAAATGGCATCTCAAGCTTCAGTGAAGCTGAACTCTTTAATGGCAGCAGATTCCAGTAGATCTTTATTTGAGGTGCTTGGGGTTTTGGATCCGAGAATAATAGCTGTTACAGATGTGAATCCTGGTGTACCTAAAAAACTTGAAAATATTCCTGTACATGTGGGGACTCAGGGTTTAGTTTCAGGTTTTGGTCAACTAAAAGAAACCCTTTTTAAAGGAAAAGATAGCCATTGTAGACAAATTTCCTTCTTTCAAGTTTGTTCTTTTGTTGGTCTGTATATTGTTATAGTAGGAAAGAAACCTTACAGTCAGCATTCAAACATGGTCTCCAGCCATATTGCATTCAGGCACTTTTCTGCAAACCCAGGATGTGATACATTCACCACAAAAAGGGCTTCCACTATATCTGTAGTACTCTGTGACATCTGCTTAACCACATGTCATAAAAAGTAATTATATCTTCACAGAACTCAAAGAAAACCAAATGAATTGGTAGTATTTTTGTTTACGTCCATCTATGAACCAGGTGAAAAGGAACCGGACTTTACTGACATCTATCACCTGACAGCAAAACTACAATAGATTTGAAGGAAGTACAGAAGTGGGACGCACAAATCCCAATGGTCAGATCCTAACAAAATGCTGCCAATGTGTTGTTAGCGACCTTTTTTATAGACGGGACTGGAAAGTCCCAATGGTCAAGAAAGGGTTAAAAGTTGAATAACTTAGAGTGTTTAATATCTACTGGCTTTGTTGGTATTTAGCACATAAACATTTAGACCAATCCTATGCTTTACTGTCTAATTTTGATGCAGTGCACCATGTAACTGGCATTTGTATTTATGTTTATTAACAAGAATATATGTGAAATAATTGTGGGTTGCCTTTGATTTCATTCTTTAATTCGACAGTCAGTAAAAGTGCATTAAAAATAGCACTGCTTTTGAAAAAAATAACACCGCTTTTGGGGAAAAATAACACTGCTTTTGACCAAATTATAAACACACCTTTTGCATAACCTTTCTCATGAGTAAATGAAGTAACCCCTCTCTGAAAGGTTGTAAATGCTCTCTTATGAAGTCATCACTCATTGCAATTTGAAACTATTCTGGATTTATAGGATTCCAAGCATTCATGAATTTCTTAAATATAAGCATATGGGAAGTCTAGTTTCTATTAATGAGTAAAACACAGTTGCAATTACGAGTTCGTAAATATGAGGTCTGCAGGCTAAACTTAGCAGAGGTTTCTTAATTTTCATTTTCAGCATTGTTGTTGTTTTCTAGTGCCTTGCATCTGGCAATAAAGCCATTAGCATTCGTGCTTTCCAATACTTTTGAACTGTAGTTTCTTCTGATCTTAATGCTTCACAAGTCTTCAAGTGGTCTTCGTTCATTTCTGCTGGATCGTTACACAGGACACATATTGGTGAGGCTGAGATACCTATTCTGTAGAGATGACTTGCTAAGCAGTTGTGATTTGTCAATAGTCGGAAGGCTGCAACCGCTGTTTTCCTTGGTCTCTGGGGGATTATATCTGGGTTGGAAAGTAGCGTAATCCATTTTTTATCTTTGGCATTTGTTTCTATTTCTTGTAGGTATGAATGAGAAAATTTTTTAATGATCAAGCGGAGTACTAAGCTAGCAGTGGTAGAGAGAAGACGTGTGTGGAGGTAGCTCCTGGAGTGAAAGGAAAAAGGGCTCAAGAAACAATGGGTGTTTGTATTCAAGTGTACAGGGGAAGAATCGGAACATTCAACAAGTTAAAATGGAACGAGTTTAAAACAAGTAGCAACTTGGAAGAAATGGTAAACATGTTCCTTCTTACATGTGCCTTAGGTATATTATTGGTGATTGGTGGTGTTGAAATTAACCCGGGGCCAAATGGAAATCAAAATGTTATGGAAGAAATTTTGGAGAAAATAAAGAACATGGATGAGAAATTAGGAAACAAACTCAATGGAGTGGAAAAGGAACTAATAGATATTAAGGGAGAGATTAGAAAGGAAATGCAAGATATAAGCAAGGAGGTACAGTATGTCAAAAGAAGAGTGGAGCTGATGGAAGAGAGGCACCGGAGATACAATCTAGTTATATCAGGAGTAAAAGAAAGGAATGGAGTATGGCCTATGCAAGAGGTCAAAGAGATCATAGAAGGGAAGCTTGGAGTGGTACTACAGGGCTGGGAGATAAGGGAGGCTTTCAGAGTGGGCAGATCAAGAGGAGCCAGAATGATTATTGCAAGATTTACGTCAGTGCAGTTTGTTTATGAAGTGTTAAAGAAAACAAAGCAACTAAAAGAGTCAGATATTTTTATAAATAGGGATTTAACGGTGGAACAACGAGCCTTAAAGAGAAACTTATTACAACAAATGAAGATGGCAAGATTGGAAGGAAGATCGGCTTTCATAAAGAACTTACAATTGTGGGTCGACGGACGCATAGTGGATGGGTACGAAACGGGCATAAGAAGATACAGAACTCACGAGCAGGAAATGACTCAGCTTAATACATCCGCAACTAGAGTGATGGAAAGCAGATCGAAAAGAAGTTCAATGGACGATCGGAGACCACAGGAAAAGGATAGTCATAAAGAACTTACATTACCGGCACGTGGGGCTGGCAGGCAGATGATTGCGTCAGAAGCAAGAAGAGATGACGTAGCGAGTACGTCAGAACAGAGTGCAATGACGTCAGCGGAGGGACCTGTGGCAGAGCCGGCAGGAGGAGGAGCGAGTGGGGAGACGTCACACAGGAAAATAGTGTCACCGAGTAAGGGGGAAGTAATAGCTGCACGCAAATTGGTGGTGGAAGGAAGGAAGGCGTGGCGTCCGAGTAGTGGGGAAAATACAGAAGGGGAAGGGGAAGATGACAGCATTGTATCATCTGAACATGGCAGTATTTTAGTTTTAGACAGAAATAAACCGTCCACCTCGAAACAAGGAATACGACTAAGGAGTAAAAAAACACTAGAATCATTCAGATTTAGATCAGGATCGCAATAGGGAACAGGGTCTATAAGGAGGCTTGGATTCTGGAATTGTGAGGGAATAAAAAATAAAATAGATAAAGGGAGTCTAAATCAGTTATTGACAAAACTTGATTACCTTGCGGTAGTCGAAACATGGTTAAAAGAGGAACAAATTTATGTAAAGGGTTTTGAGTACGTAGGATTAAAAGGTCATACCCTAGCAAGGAAGGGAAGGGTTTCAGGAGGCATAGGATTTCTTGTAAGGAAGACGTTAAATAAAGGATTTAAAAAATCATGGTCAAGGAGGAAAGAGATATTATGGGTGGTATTAGAGGACGAACAAATAGACGAAAAAGTGATTTGTATAGGAATAATATACAATCCTCCTCTTTCCTCGCGATTTCATAATCCGGAACTCCTTAAGGATCTAGAGCTAGATATTCAAACTTTAAAGGAGAAATATATAAATTCGGAGGTTATACTATTGGGAGACTTTAATACTAGGATTGGGGAAAATGATGTTAATGGAGGGAATGGTTGGATGAGTTGTGATGTATTAGAAAAATCAGAAAGAATTAGACAGAGTAAAGATAAGATAGTAGATAAAGGATATGAAAAATTTATAGAATTTTGTGAATTGAATTCTTTTGATATTTTGAATGGGAAATTCGGAGAAGATGTGAATGGGGAATATACTTTTGTAAGCAGTAATGGGCAAAGTGTGATCGATTATGTTCTGTGGCCAATTAACATGGGATACATTTTAAGTAATTTTAAGGTATTAAATTTAAGCTCTAGTAGTGGTCATTTTCCACTGATAGTGGATATAAAAATACACTCTGAACAAATGATTGACAATTTAAGAGAAGATGGATGTATGGTAGAAAAGTATAGCAGATACAAATGGAAGGAGGAGTATGGCATTAAATTTAAGCAGGTGTTAAGCTCTAACTATGGCCAGATATGTCAGTGTGGAATAAATTGTATGATAAAAGAACAAAAAATTGAAAATGCGATGGATATTCTAAATAATATGATGGTAAGAGCTGGGGACGAAATGAAAGTAAATAAGAGGGTTTACAAAAGAGACGAGGGTTGGTTTGATGAAGAATGCAGAGTAATAAAAAGACAAGTTAAACAGATGCTTATAAAATGGAGGGAAATAGGTGGTAAAGAATTAAGGGAAGAATATATGCAAGGTAGGGATTTATATAATTCATTATTAGAACAAAAGAAAATAAACTGGAGGAAAAAACAAGAAAGTAAACTGATAAGGGTTCTAAACGAAAATAATGTAAATGCAGTATGGAAAGTAATAAAATCAATGTATAATAATTATGTAATAAAACCTGATGTATATCCAGGTGAATGGGTGGATTACTTTAAAGAATTGTATGGGGGAGAAAAGAGCAAAATAGAAATAGGAAGAAGGGAAATAGGTAACAATTATGTAGATTTGCTGGATGATGAAATAAGAGGGGAAGAAATAATACAGCAAGTTAAATTAATGAAGAGAAATAAAGCAACTGGGATAGATGGGATCCCAACAGAGTTCCTTAAGGAATGGTGTACTGAAAAAAATAAGAGTCAAGGTTCTTGTAGACTTATTCAATCAAATTAAAGAGAAGGGTTATATACCGAAAAAGTGGGGGAAAGCAATCATACATCCAATAAAAATAAATGGATCTGGACAGTAAATAGAGTTGAACAATAAGATATAAGTGATAGAATAAGTTAGAATTAAGGAATTATTGTAGAATAAAAATATGACTGGCAATGAGCCAGGGCTGAACACCGGTCATATTCACATGTATATAGCTTAGTAAATAAATAAATAAATAAATAAATAAATAAATAAAAAAATAAAAATGATCAAGCGTTTTATTGAGGAATATGAGAAATTGAATTTAGACTTTTGTTTTATTGTTGTGCCTTTCTTTGCAAGTGAGTCTGCAGCTTCATTCCCCATGACTCCACAGTGTGCTGGAATCCATTGGAGATGAACAGTCTTATTAACTTTTTGGAGTTGTGTTAACATGTTGTAGCATTCTCTAATTTTTGTTGACTTCTTTGTGGTATTTGAACATATTCCCTAAATTGCAGCTTTAGAATCCGAAAGAATTACTGCCTTGTTAAACTTATTTAAGGGAAGATTTAATAATTGTCGGAGAGCAATGTGTATAGCCTCTATTTCTCCATCATAATTAGTTGTGTCTCTGCCAACAGAATGATAAAAGGAAAAATGTGAACACGTAACTCCAGCTCCAGTAAGGTTTTCCTTGGAGGATCCATCAGTATATATGTGCAGCCATTCTTCTGTGGGATACCTAGTATTGATTGTTTCCAGAGCTAGAAGTTTTTTATTTCTTTTGGTGTGTCTGATTTACTTATTTCCTCTATTAATTCCAAATTGAAGGTAGGTTGCAATAATTCCAATGGATTTTCTCTTATAAGTAGATTTTCTCTGGTGTTAGGAATGTTCAATTTGGATTTAATCTGTGTTACCTTTTCTAGGAAACTACTATGAGTTTTAAGGATTGAAGGGGGGAGGTTCTCTTCTGTCCATTTAGAGTTTGGCAGTTGTAACATTTTCTCGTGTTGGAGCAATGCTTGTTCTTCTATTTTTGTTGTTATTGATGCGGTCCGTGTTAAGGCAAGCATGGCATCAATAGGTGTGGATTTAACTGCTCCAGTGATTAGGCGAAGAGCATGATTTTGTATTTCTTCAAGTTTATTGATGTTAGCATTTGCTGCTGTTATTAAAGCTTCAGAACAGTACAAGAGGTTTGGTTTAACATACATTTTGTATGTTGTGTTAAGGACTCTCCTTGAGCAACCCCATTTAGTACCACCTAACCTTTTCAGGATTTGCAGTTTCTTTCCAACCTTTTCTGAGATGTTTGTTATATGGTTTTTCCAACTTAGCTTTCTGTCGAAAGTGATGCCTAAGTATTTGGCATCATCTACTGCTTTGAGTGGTTTACCATTATAATGTATGTTAATATTAACTGGTTTGTATTTTAGTGTAAATAATTCATAATTTGTTTTTTCCACATTGATAGTCATGAGGTTTTTGGAGCTCCATTCATGTACTTTGTTTAGGGCTGTTTCTATTCTGTCTTTAATTAATTCAGATTTTTTTGAAGAGCCAGAAGTCCAAATGACTACATCGTCAGCAAATAAAGCAATTTTGGTTTCTAAAGTTTTTATTATTGATGGAAGGTCATTTATATATATGTTAAAGAGTGTTGTGCTCAGAACAGCACCTTGTGGAAGTCCTCGCTGTGTTTGTTTACATTTGGAAATGTATGTATTATATTTTGTGGCGCAAAATCTTTGTGAAATAAACTGAGTTATCCATTTAAGCATGTTACTTTTCACACCTATTGATTGCAACTTCTCAATTAATTTGTTTCTCCAGACTGAGTCATATGCTGATTTAAAATCAATGAATACTGCTAAGGTATCCTCCTTTCTATTGAAAGCTTCCTTGATATCTTGACTTAGTAGGAGTACATTTTCACTTGTACTATGATTCTGTCTAAAGCCGGTCTGTGAACTATTAATTAAATTGTAATATTCTAGGAACCAGTTAAGTCTAGATGCCACCATTCTTTCCATCACTTTTGCAATAACACTGGTCAAAGATATTGGTCTGAAACCATTAATATTGTTTGAAGGTTTGTTTTTCTTTAAAATCGGGATGATGGTGGCTTTTTTCCAGTCAGAAGGTACAGTCATTCTCCAACACGTGTTATACAGTTTAAGTAGGATTTCTTTTCCTTTCCTGCCAAGGTGTTTAATGAACTCTGGGTGAATCTTGTCAGGTCCTGGAGATTTTTTGTTCTGTAATTGTTCTATTGCTAAATCCAGTTCTGTTTTGTTAAAATCCTGAATAAAAATATCATTTCGTATACCTTTTGGCTTATTAGTTTCTCTGATAGTTTTTTGGATAGCCTTATCTTGTTTTTTATACGCTTGGGGTATTCTTTGTGACTGAGCATAAAACTTGTTAAGGGATTCTGCTATTTCCCTATCTGTAGTTAAGCTTTTGTTATTATGTTTTAATGGTTCAGTTGTATTTTTTGATAATTTTGTTTTATTAAGGAATTTGTATATTTTATTTCCATCTTTCCTATAGTCCATATGTTCTACAAAATTTGTGAAACTGGCCCTCTTTGCTGTAATTAATTCTTTCTTAAAAATGGCTGTTTTTCTTCTCCAGTTTTGTACATCTTCTGGACACTTGGTTCTTTCGGCTTTGTCTCTTGGTATATTTCTTTCGTGTTTTAACTTAGATAAAGATGGAGACCAAAAGTAGCTATCTTTCTTTAACTTTCCTTTGGGGATATGTGTTTTGGCTGCTGTTCAATAATATTTCACAAATTTTTTTATTCATTTCATCTGTTGACTTGAACTCTGATTCTAACAGTGTATTACACTTCCCTTCTATCTCATTTTGGAAACTGGACCAATCTGCTTTTTTAAAATTCCAAGAAGTTTTAATTTTTGGTTTGTTACTTTTATTTATTAGACCTCTTATGGAGTTTATGGTGATTCTGTGGCCTGAACCTGGGTCTTCTATTATTTCTCTTTTTGTATTGCCAATTTTGTCAGATGACACCATCAGAAGATCAGGATTTGTACCCGAACCATTATAATGAAGGTAAGTGGGTAGATCATTTGGATTAAATATTAATTCCATTGTTGATGAGTTTAATAGGTCTTCTATGACTCTTCCTGCTGAATTTATATCTCTGTAGCCCCACCTAGGGGAGTGTGCATTAAAATCACTTATTAAAATACTTTTGGGTTCTATGGGAATAGAATTTAGATCTAGTGTATTGTCTGGAGGATTGTAGATACTGTAAATTCTATAGTGGTAGTTACTTTTCCATACTTCAATTTTAACTATTTCTGATTTATCTTGTTCTTCCATTGGTTTTTGGATTTGGATAGTAGCTTTCATATTTCTTTTAATTCCTGTAAGAATACCACTTGCTATTTGACGAGCCTTTGGAAGTATATGTGTAGTGTACTGATCCATTTCAAAGTATATTTCCTGTTCTTCTGATATATTGGCTTCTTGTACTGTGAAGACATCTATATCTTGGTCTTTTAATATTTTCATTAGCTCTTGTTTTTTAGGCTGGGACATGCCTCCTGCACTCCATTGTAGAATTCTTAAAGTATTGGAATTGTTGTGATGAAATTTGCCTAAAGATGTCTCCACCCGGAGATCCGATTGGGGGACAGTTTTAACTCCGGAATGTTTATCTTTAGGACTCATATTCATGTATGTGGCTTTCATGTAACTGTTTTCTTAACGGGCACCAGTTTTAAAATGTGGCAGTTGCATCACCCAACTTAAACCTCCATTTTGCAAGGGGGACCACACCTATTGTTGGTCAACGGGTCCATCGGACCTAGCCGGGAGGACTAAATAGGTGGTATTTAGATCCACCGACCTTCCCCTCATGTGCCTCTGAGGGACGCTGTTGTGCTGTGATAGGCCAGCACATATGTAAATGACATTTCCTCCATTTTAGATGAAACAGTTATACCGCTGTGATTTGGTCCCCAGAGCCTCATCTGTTAAAAGCAGGGTGCACCACGGGCAGGATGAGGATGGGAATTGGGTAGGAGAGGCTATAGGAGGCGCATCACTACCCCTTACTACATTGTACACACCCCTTTTTGTACTTTAGATGTTACTTGTTATTATGTCAAGTGACGTGACAGTGTCTGTTAGACTCCACTTTTACAGTGCCTCATATACTGTTGTTGCCTGAGCTTGTTTTGGGTAGCTTAAGAACTGCCAACTTCTCCAGACACTAAAACAGCAAGTCTCTTTTCTTTGGCATCTGAATCAGAAAAGGCAACAGTTCATCATCCCAGGGTACATTCAAAGGTACTTAGGGTGCAAAACGTTTCTTGATTTCCAATGCTCTGGCTTTTTATAGCAAGCTTTTCTGGCTGATTATTTAATTAGGGCCAATTTTCTTGGATTTTGTCTTAATAATTTTACAGTAGCTGCCAGAGTATAAATAGTCTATCATTAACTTTACAGCAAACAAGGGCAGAAGCTGTCCCCAGAGTTGTTATATTCTTGGGGTGAGTAGAAATACCTTGTCCATGCAGAGATTTGCTGGAATCTTGGACAGGAAAACGTGATGTTACCGCTTTCTTCCCCATTGCTGCTTGTGCAGCTTCTCCCCCCTTGTAATGCTACTGCTTTCATTTTATTTCTTTGTTTTTCCACTTTTCATCTAGGAACTGTCTTTTCCAATGTCTCATAGTTTTAAGAGCTTTCTACCCTCTCCTCCTAAGCTATGTCACCTATCCCTTTCCTGCTGTGCTTGCACATACATTTTGTCTTCTTAAATTTTATTAGACTCCTCAGTCTTGACAACTTTCTCAACAGCATTAGAAAATTTTGTTATATGCCAGACTAACAGATTTTTTTGGAAAAAAATAAAATATTAAACGATTACGAACATGATTTCAGAAAAAATTTATTGACGATTACAGCTGTAACCACAATAGTGAATGCAGTAACACTAAATTTAGATTTATAAAAAAATAGTGCTGCAGTAATTTGTGACATTTTGAAGGTTTTGACTGCGTAAGTCATCAAATTCTTTTAAAAAAAACTTGAACATTATAATATAACAGATCAAAACTTGAAGTGGTTTTGCTCATACCTGTCTAATCGCAAACAAAGTGTAATTACTAAATGTAGCTCTGGAATTTATAAATCAAAATGGAGAACAAATACAAGTGGTGTACCACAAGGCTCTATGCTGGGTCCTCTGCTTTATATACTGTACACTAATGATTTACCTCAAAGTGGGAATCCAATATTGTATGCAGATGACACATCAGTTATTTTACAAAATATAAGTCATAGTTTGCAAACTGATATAAGTGACACATTAAATAACTTAGAAGAATGGTTCACTGATAACAGTATGAACTTAAATAAAACAGACTAGTATTATACAATTTAAAATTGCTACTAATGCTAATTTGAAACAAGATAACTTAAACAACAACAACAACAATAATAATAATAATCCTCATCATCATCATCATCATCATCATCATCATCATCATCATCATCATCATCATCATCATAGTAATCATAGTAATAATAGTAATAATAGTAATAGTAATAACAAGAAGAAGGAGCAGGAGGAGGAGACAAAAGTTCATAGTAAGATATTAGGAATACACACAGATGAATATTTAAAATGGAATATCCATATCGAACATATAACCTAGCAATTCAATTCGGCCTGCTATAATATATTGTGCCTGACACATATAATGTATATAGAAACGAAAAATAATATATATTATAGCTATTTTTATTCGACCTTGACCTATGGAGTAATACTATGGGGAAACGCATCTGGATAGGAAATGGTTTTTAAAATTCAAAATAAGATAATTCACATAATGGTACATGCTAGCTTTAAAGATTCATGTAAACCATTATTTAAAAAATTAAAAATTTTAACAATACCCACAATATATATTTTAGAGTTGTATAAATATTATGATAAATTTATGAAAACACAAAATCATCACTGCAGCACTCGGAAAGAGTCCAGCATAAAATACCCCATGCATAGACTAACACTATATGAAAAAACACCCTATTATATGGGTATAAAAATATATAATAAATTGCCTCAACAATTTAAGGAGATAAAGACCTTAAATTGTTCAATAAAAGTGTAAAATAATTGTTGTTAGATAAGACATATTACTCCATACAAGAATTCATGGATGATACTATATAAGTACCTTGCATTACCTGTAATTGGCAATACTTTGTATACTATACATTAGAATTAGTTTTCTCTTTGATTTTAAAATTAGTTTTATATAATTGATGAATCACCATATAGAAACTGATTATCCGGGCTTGTGGGTCGTGGTCTAGTCAGGAAACTCCTTCCAGATGTTTCGTCCAAAGCTGCGTTGAACATCCTCAGTGGCATTGCCTTAACACTCTGTTAGTCTCGGCGATGACTGACAGGATGTTCGACGCAGCTTCGGACGAAACATCTGGAAGGAGTTTCCTGACTTGAACACGGCCCACAAGCCCGGATAATCAGGTTCTATATAATGACACTGGCCGTGAAAGCCTACGCAGTTTGATGAATCACCAGTTTACCAGCCTAGGCTGTCATTGTAAACGTTATGTGAGAATAAAGATTCTATTCCAGTAAATTTTACAGGATTTCAGAAAATGATTGTTCTTTTTTTGCAGTTTGTGTTGGCTTAAATTATTTTTAGGAAGAACCCACTTTTTATGCAGGTCTTCTACTTGATTGATAATATTATACACCTTATGAGTTGATATTCTTGCCTTCATCGGGAATTCAATGACTCTGTTGATGAAATTATAGTACTTTGTTGAATTATTTTTCTCATTAATATGCAAATGAAAAGAATCTAGCTAGAACTTTGTGGTTTGAAGCAAGTATTAGTTTGGTACAGAGGAAATTTCTGATGGCACATGCTAAATTTTTAGAAATTCTTATAGGCAGTTTAACATAACTGAAATAGTAAGTCTGGTCACCAGTGGGCATGCAGCTAATAATGGAGATGAACATCTTCAAAACATGTTTCAAGTGAAAATAAGTGAAACCGAAGTGTTACCAAGCCGTTTACAATTTCAATTACATTTTGATAACTCATTACATAGGTTTACAATGCACTGGGATCAATAACTGTCTGCCAGTTATGTTATATATTTAAAAAAAAAACAAGTGAAAGAAATTTTAAGAACCTGCCTAAATTAGGGAAATAGTTAACGGATGATATGTGGCACAATGCAGAATAATGCCTTAAGCTTTAGTATTTAAATACAGATGAACCTCACTTATGCATTATTGTTTTATTTGTTTTTCACAGATATACGTTAAATTTTCTAGGCACTAGACTTCGTCCACTGTGTGAAATATATTACTTTATTTACTCATTTATACATTATTTTTATACTAAGATACTTTTTTGTATTCTGTATACTTGCTGTCACAGAGCAAAACAGAATACATATTGGGCAAGGCCGTTCTTTCCCAGGTTGTATCAGATGATAGTAATGAAGTAGGGCTAGATAATGAGGAGATTCCCATTGTGCTTGAGGAATTCAAGTTCTAGAAATTACACAGTGAATTCTATCATCACAAAACTTAAATGGTGACAGCATTTCTATGGTCAATCTATAATCAACTAGTGTATGAGTGTGGAAAAGTCAAGGAAGTAAAGAAACAACTTAATTTTTTTAAACCAGTGCAAAATACCAATACTCAAAGTCCTCTCTTTCTCTCTCTTAGTTTGAATTCTGAATAACAGTGCTGCCATGCACATAAGTACTCTGTAACAGGGTTGGGAAACCACTTGTAACAGAGTACGTTGGGTGCCACTTTTGCGACGGTTTCTTTTCTGTCACATGAAATGCCTTGCTAGCTCATCCGGTGCAGTAGCTGCCACTCTGCTGTGCGCCGCTGCGTTGATCTTGATTGGGATTAGGTAGGCATGAGTAGGATATTTCTCAGGCACGAGGTTAGATGACAAACACAGCACAGACGTTTTCTGATTTTATTCTCCTCCACGTCACTGCCTCGAAGTGCCGACCTGAGCGAGTTTCTGGTATTGCGTTTTAAGATCGCTATTTACTTCTCCTTACGCTAATCACTGTTGCCTTTGACACATCGACGTTTTTGGTGCGAAACTATCATATTTGCGATACAGGTTCACTCTCGTAGCGACATCACAACAGACAGTCAGTCCCGTTCTCTTCCAATTTTTCCTATTTATGTATCTCACCCCTCACTTTCTCTCTAGTCCCGTTATAGGGGAGGGGTGTATTTTCCCCAGCTGTGTCCTTGGACTTTAGGCAAAACGTCCCTCGGCGCGAGATGACAAAAGAGGTTTGTCCTCTGGCCTTCTGAAATGTGCTCAGGTCAACATACTTTCAAGAGGCAGCTTCTTTACGCAGTTTATAATACAAATTATACTTATACCTAAAAGTCTTATATTTACATTCTGATTCTAAAATTACAAATATATATACATAGAAGTTCCCGTCTCAACTCTAAATAACAGTATTACCTGTATTTATTATTTGTGTTTCTTTTTCAATCACTGATTTCTTGTATTAAATAATACATTATTAGTTTGAGTAATAATCTAATAATACAGTTTGAATTCCATAAGAAAATTCACCATTGTTTTCTCATTTTTACATTATTTTAGCCATCTCCTTTAAAAATTTGTAACTGAGGCTATACTGTACTTCTAAAATATCACCTTTTAAGGAAAACTTTATACTTATGACTAGGTACCTTACATAGATAAAAAATCCAATTGTATGTAATTTCTCTCATTTTGATGTTTCAGTTATCTGAGGACCATAAAATATAAATAAAATATAAAATATAAATATATATAAAATTAACCAACAAATTTTATGTTATAGTATAAAGAGGTATTAAAAAATTTATTCAGATGCAAAATAAATGTTTTATTTTGTTTTATTTTCAGGTTCAACCATTCTCTGAAGAACTTAAATTTGGCGATGCCTACGATTGCATATACTTTGTTACAGTACCAATATGGTCTGGATTATTTGTATGCTTTCTATTCTCAGTGATTATGACGTTTGGTCTTGTAATGATAATGGATATCAGAACCATGGATAGGTTTGATGATCCAAAAGGAAAGACAATCACTATTAATGTTTCAGAATAATTTAAGTAACACAAAGCATTGTTGTGGACCTACAATGTAAGTAAACTGTTACAAATGTGAAGTTGGGACCTTAGGTATGCTTAAGCACATTAATATCCAAGATTCAGAAATGGTTCTTCCACGTGATGAGCTGTTGCATATGAAAATTTGCAAGAATAAGACTTAGATTTAAAGTTAGAAAAAGTGTATCTCTGCAGCGGGAACTGATAAATATTCATGTTGATGCTAACGATCTCTAGTCTGCATGATAAGTTTAATTTGTGAAAAGTCCATGACATTCACCAGAAGTTGATTAATGTTTAGAAAAATGGCCAATAATCATTTATCCAAGTACTATATTAATTGCTTAGATTGCTTGTCAATGCAGAGTGTAGCAACTGATGATAGAAGCTGGTGTCTGTAGAGTAGTTACCGAGTGAAGTATGCACAAGGTTGGATGAGTAAAATTTCATTTCCTCAGATCCCTCTTATGGTAACCTACAAGCAATGTTTTTTTTATTTGAAAGTGGTTTTACCATTAAATAAGGCACTTTAATATCTAGAATGTAAAATTTAATTTATGAAGTCTAATTTCCTTGCATTAGATTGTTAAATAACATAATTTACAATAACCCGGAACAAAATTCATAACCAAATCTTAAATAAATAATGAAGCAACCAATTTAAAACACTTTTTGCTCCACTTGCATTGATTTTACCAGACATATTTTGAGGAACTTCATCCGCTAATAAAATCAATGTAACTAGAGCAAGAGATGTAAATTAGTTGACTCATAACTTTTTATGATCAAGCTGCAGTGTTTCTACTACTTTATTATTTGTGATACCAATTTTTTTTAAACGCAAGTAATATTGCTATAAATAAATGACAGAGAAGTCGTCAGAATTTTCTTATGGTATTTTCAACTTCAGTGTGCTCAGGAATACATTCTTCTATGTTTATACAAGTTTCTTTCTTTAAGGAAAAATATTTATTGCATTCTTTAATCATTCTTTTTGATCAATATTTACATTTGATAGAGCATGTTCTTAAATGTATACATTATTTACAAAGACACTTATATTACAAAAACAGAATTGTTTAGTTTTAAATGATTTGAGTTGGTCTTCAGATTTTATTTTATTTGGCAAAGTATTAAGCACTTTTATAGCTGCAATAAGTACTCCATTTTCAGTGATTTTGTGTTTGCTAAAAGGATGTGCACATTTTTTTATAGATTTTGTACTGTGGGTATGAATTTCTTCAATACAAATGTCTTCAAGTTCTGAACATTTAAATTTAGGATTTCCTTTATTAACGCTTTCAGTGCAAACAGAGTTTGTGTCTTCACTACTGATTACTTCAGTAATCTTTGTCAACTAATGACTGATTACCAGAGTCTATAGCCTTACAGCTAATGTTGAATATATATACTTGCCAGTTTTTACTGTTTCCCCATAATATTTACAGGAGTAGTGGCTCTTTATAACTTAACAATAAGGGATGCCTATTTTATGCCTTTTTTGGTCTGATACAAAGTGTTGCAGATTTCCACCATAGACGTGACAAAACATTAATTTGTATTGCATTATATTCTAATTTTAAAATAATAAATATTAAAACTAGAAACACTATTAACAATGGTGTTCTTTATGTTTTGAGTTTGAATTTTTGAGCCACTTTTTTACACTCACCTTCACTTTAAAATGTTGAAAATACTGAAATGTTCTGAAGAGCATTCGGTCTCATCCTCAGCCGTTGGATGACTGAACCTACCTTCATCCTGCTGCCATCTGATGTTAGAAGCATAAAGTTTTAACTCTTTGTTAAATGCCAGGATTTCAAAATTTATTACTTTATTACTGTTTTTGATAATGTATATTTTCCCCCATATTGTTACATTCTCCTGATGAAGTAAACAATTTTAACTATTTTATTTTATTGCCAATGTTGTGATTTTCTATCCAAAAATGGTATGACACAGCAGGCTTCTCTGTTTGTTTCAGTTTTATGTTTCTCTGGTGTTCCTTTAGTCTGATTTTAAAATTTATTTTTATTTTCCTCATGTAGCTTTTCTCAGAATTATCACAGCTGATTTGATAAACTCCGGATTTTAAAGTTTTTGGGATTGTATTTTTAAGTGGCTTGTTTCGCTAGCTCTTCAAACTGAATTTGTTTTGTGGTACCAGTCTTATGTTCAACTTCTTGAAGATTTGTTCAAATTTCCTAACAGTCTCAACGATGGTAGGTGAATTTTGTATAATTCCATTTTGTGTTTGAAACTGGTGTCAGTGTAGTAGTTACCGTCCAATATGACACTAGGTTGGAGGGCATTAATTAAAAAGCAAAATGATGTAGTTTGTGAAATTACCTTGAGCTTTTTCCTTTCTTTTTGATGTGTTCCTTATGATGGCTGGATTGAATCCATTTAACACTGCTATTTCCTGTATATGCTGTTGCTCTTTTAAAAACTCATTACTCAATGGGACATTGTATAAGCGGTAAATCAAGCTTCTATAGACAGCTAATTGATGTGAAACTGGGTTGCATCCATTTTTCGTTATGTAATTATATTACATGTGTGGGTGTGCTATGTATTACAAATTTTACACCATCTAGATCTCAGAAAAATCTCGTATCAAATTTTGGTGAAGATATGACAATGACATTTTTTCTATCATTCCCCAGAAACTAAAAGAAGATTCTCTGAAATTATGGAACCTACAGGATAACCATATTAAATTTACAGTTGAAGTAGAAGAAAACAACACCTTATCCTACCTGGAAGTTAAAATAACTAGAGATCTAGGTGGTATAAATATGTCGAACAGAACATGTCGGAAAGAAAGGAAAAACTCTAATTTCACAAATTACTACATTGACACCAGTTTCAAACACAAATCGGAATTACAAAAAATTCACATACCATCCTTGAACTGTTAGGAAATTTGAATATATCTTCAAAAAGTTGAACATAAGACTAGCACCAGAAAACAAATTCAGTTTGGAGAACCTGCTAAACAAGCTACTTAAAAATACAATCCCAAACACTTCAAAATCCAGAATTTTTCAAATCAGCAGGAGAATTGTGAGGAAAACTACATAGGAAAAACTAGGGGAACATGAAAACGTGAAACAGAAAAGTCTGCTGTGTCCCACCATTTTTGGACAGAAAACCACAACATTGATCAGAATATAAAATTAATAAACTCACTTCATCAACAGAATTGAACATTTGGAAAAATATGTCATTAAAAACAGTAATAAAGTAATACATTTTAAAATCCCGACATTTAATAAAGTGTTAAAACTTTGTGCCCCTAACATTGGGTGGCAACAGGACTATAGCAGCAGAGAGAGGGAGCAGGAGGTAAGGATGAGATCGAATAATCTTGAAAATGTTTCAGTATTTTCAACATTTTAAAGTTAAGGTAAGTGTAAAAAACTGACTCAAGTGACTCCAAAAATCGAATTCAAACATTTATAATGATAGTTATATAAGAACTTGTTAACTGACGATTAGAGCCTGTATGTCCCACACTAATTATATACAGTGTCATGATAAACCAAATAATGCTCCCCCTCATTAAGCTACAATAAAATGGAACAAGTGCATACTTTGTTTCTTGAGATTAAAAATTTGATTGCATCACTAGTGATAACAAGCAATAACCAATGAGTAATTAATGGGTGCAAAAATGGATAATGTGAACTATAAAGTCAACTCTCCCTCGTAAGTTGTTTACCTTATATGCTGTAGCCAGAGAATACAAATAAGTTTAACATTTTGTGACAGGTTTTATTTATCCATGTGTGACAGAAGCGTACCACCAGATCTTCAATGATTCTTATAAAAAACAACTATTCTCACTTATTTCACATTGAATTTTAGCATATTTACTGCACTGAACATTTTACATATGGCCGTGTGCACCATTCCCGATCAAGGTTTAACTGTGGTCAATTCAATATTTTACTGTATTCAATGTGATTTTTCAGTGCATTGACAGTGATCAAAGTTTACAAGGTAGTTGACTATGGTCAGCTTTGACCACAGAGGCTAGTACGATCAACTCCTTTGATTGCAGTCAAAATGCACCAGATAGCTGCCTGTTTCGGCTTTCTTGAAGATGTTGGACGAGATAATGCACCTATATTATTTAAATTGGAACCAAAGTCTAAATCAGATAGAGCAACCAACTTGAGTTGAGGATAGGATAATTTCCCAAAGATCATTACACATTATTCACAGTATGTTAACAAATAGGGATTTATTTATTTGGTTGCTACAACTCTTTTGGTGTCACATTGTAACGTTCACTTGTGAACAATTACTTAGCATCCCCAAACCCAAAGTCATATTAGAAAGGACACTCTGGAAGGGGTAGCTCAGAGGTATATGTTAAGGGGCTGGAACTGTGGTGAATGTTACAGTTCAGAGTTGACATGTAATTCTAGTGTTAGAAAGTATATTTTACAAAAGTAAAGCTGTGGGTGTTACCTGAGCAGAAGTTCCTGACTGCGCGAGCTCCATTTTTCAAAGACGTCTTCACGAATGCAAGTGTCGCAGGTTCGGTTAGCACGGCAAAATCAACCCACCATGTGGTCAAAATTTGGAGTTTAAATACCTCTAAGTTGCTTACACAGAGCATGCCTAATAATTCATCAGCACAGCTGATCGGGTGAAAGATTGAAGCATACCTAGTTCATAATATCAAAAACACACCAGAAATCAAAAACACAACACCACATTTGATCTTAATGCATTAGGTTAAGCTAATATCACAACAATATCAAGTCTTGCCTATCATGGCAATATAATGAAACACAATCAGCATGTAGAAAAAAATATGTGCACCCTAGAATTATTGATTGTATAAAATTCTGTGGTGCTTTCGAACTGGTATTGGGAGGGCATGGCAAGACAGAAGCACAAAAAAAAATTGAGGTGTCTTTTTGGGTGTGATTGACTTAGTTTCTGATAAGACCGTGCATTTAAAGAATTTGTAGAAAGTGATTAGATTTTTAAGGGGATTTTAAAAATCCATCCAAAATGAGCTGCTGGACTGTATGTTGGAAATTTGCCTTGAAGTTATTTCAGAAGAAATAAAGCAGGCCGAGTTTGCAGCTATAATGGCAGATGAAACAACAGATATTTCTGGAAAAAATCAGTATTAGTGTTGGGCTGTGAAAAGAATAGTGTGCCATATGAAAGGTGCTGGAGGTTTCTTGATCCTGAAGGGCATAATGCAGATGCTCTAACATGTATTTTGAATGTTATAGATCCTTTGTTCAAAGATACACCACAGAAAATTATTGCATAAACATACAATGATGCAGCTGTAGTGAATGGTTGTGAAGGTGTGCAGGCAAATTAAAAGTGTATCCTGATGCTCATTATGTGCATTTTTACATGCACCAATTAAATTTAACAATGGAACATGCTGTTTCATAAAATCAGTTGGCTAGCATGTTCTTTTTAAATTTGTCAGGTTTTTCAGCCTTCTTTTCAAGGTTGCTGGAATGATTTTCTGCAACAGAGGCAGTGGCAACATGGTTTCCTAGTGGGTTAGCTACTAGATGGAATTTTAAATCATGGACTGTGACTTTGGTGTATGAAAATAAATCCTTGCTGTTGGAATGTTTGTCAGCACTGGAAAAATCAATCATCTGACCAAACTTATTGTCATGCAGTTGGGTTCCGCTGCAATCTACAAGGTGAAAAAATCCTCTTTTGGCTAGCGTTCATCCAAAAATTAATGCCTCACGTGAGTATAATGTACATTCAGTTGCAGGCAAGATCAATTGATGCTGTAAAAGTAAAAAATTCAGAATTCTGTTTCATACAGGTCATTAATGCAAGAGTCAACTCTCAAGGCAAACCTTTGTTGAAGTTTCAATACAAAGGAAGTCTGTGATAAGATTAACAGAACACTGCAATCATTTCCAAGCCTTAGATCATCTAGATGCAGCACAGCTGTTGGATTCCTCAAAGTTTTTAGGATACTTGAAACGTTTCAGAAAGAGGGAACTTAATGTTGCTGTCTTACACTATATTGGAAACACAAAGGTTAAAGACAGAGCTCTTAGTACTGTACCAATGACTAAACTCCAGGAACATTGTGGAGCTGTACCATCACTCCAATTTATTTCAAACAACAATCTGTGAGACACGTCTCAAATAACAAAATTTCTCAAAATAGCAGTGAGAACTGCTGAACCTGAAAGAGGTTTTTCATCTCTGAAGAGGATCAAAACGTTTCTTCTAAATACCATGTCAGAGCAATGACTAAATGCCCTTGCAGTGCTCTCCATTGAGAAGATTATGGTAATTAATGTTGAAGGTTAAATTCTGCAACAGAAAACATCAACGTATTAACTTCATTTTTCATCATTGAGTACTAATTTTTATTTTAATTGTTTAATTACATTTTTTCATTTGTTTTCCATTTATTGTTGTAATATTGCAGCTCATCAGTAAGATTTTGTATGTGCCACCACTGTGTAAGTGTACTAAATATTCAGTAAAATAATTCATCTGCAAAATGAAAAATAGCAATGTGGAGTAGCAGCATCTCTTGTGAACAAAAGGAATCTATGGTATAAAGACACCTCTCCAAGATCACACTGGAAATAGTAATGTACTATCTGAAGCCTAAATTCCATTATTGTTAGATAT
Organism: Tenodera sinensis; assembly: GCA_030765045.1. NCBI lineage: Eukaryota > Metazoa > Arthropoda > Insecta > Mantodea > Mantidae > Tenodera > Tenodera sinensis. The sequence goes on from CM060962.1 coordinate 104,361,258, forward strand.
TGCAATACGCAGCTAAAGTAATGTTTTGTAATGGATTATGGCATACACATTACCATCACTTGCAGCTTGGATTTTATCAGTTTTTTCTGTTAAAATAACTTTCCACGGGTAAAAAGCGAGGTATACTGAGTTGCCTAAAATATATTTTATGTAGCTTTAACTATGTTAGTGCATCAGAATTGCTCTCTGAATTCCATGTCTGTTAATGATATTAAATGCCCAAGTTCACTTAGAATGAAATGAATGTTCAAGCAGAAATGCATGTATGAGAGAGAGGAGAAGAAAGAGGAGATTTTAGAAAAATCTGAGTTGTGCCATTATATAATCTAGTCAAATAATATTTATACATTAAGATAAGAAAAATTCATTATACAAATATGAAATGTATAAAGGTCTGGTCATCATTTGGTTTGTAATTCAGAAAACCAAAAAGAGTGCATTTATAAAATCATTCCATCTCATCCTAAACAGTTTTATTTACAAATCTTGGAAACACGATGTTCCATCTAGAACAATAAATTTATAAGATTGTTTTTAATTTCTAGGAAACAGTTAACTACAGGGTATTGTAATAATGTGTTGTAATTATGTTGTAACAATGGAATAATGTGTTGAAATATATGTTACATGCAACAAAATTGTATACTGTGTTATGTAATCTACACATATAAACATCAGCCTTCCCAACCCTGATCCAAAAGCAAAACAAAAAAGAAAAAAAAAAAAAAAAAGAAAAAGGTGGTAATTTCCATTTCTAAAGCTGAGGATTCTAGAGCATAATTGCCCACAAAAACATTATCAGTTGTTGGGCCTGTATATCAACCTTACCATTTTACAAGAATTCTTTAATTAAAAATGCTAAGGAATTTTTAAATTGAATGCATTAAAGATGAGGTGTTTTAAACTTTTTCAGTCCATTTCCTTAGACATTAAATTCCTTTGAACAGGTTATACACGGTTGAATTGAATAAACCTGAAAAAAAAGAAACTACGTGGAGTTACTATGTGCACTGCTGAGATTTCATCAGCTTGTGTGGTTTCAACATGACGTAGCCCTGACACAATTTGCACTTGATGTTACGAACTGCATTGATGTACAGTTTGGATTACACTGGATTGGTCATGGTGGTCATGTTCCATGGCCAGCTCGATCACCAGACATGAAACCAATGGCATTATGCTTCTTCTGGAGGCATGTAAGGAGCCTAGTTTAAAGGGTTCTGGTGAATATTTGCATGGACATGGCTGCGAGGATTATTGCAGCCATGGAAGTAATATGCCAAACTCCTGAAATGTTTTAGTGTACAAGAATAGTCAATGCTGTGTCACTATACACCCTGGTTCTGCTGTGATCATGGTGGTAGACATCTTTAACAATACCTGTAAGGGAACAGTTCTGCATATATTACGTACTGTACTGCAGTGTTGCCGTGTCTGCTGAAGTAAAAGCAGATGATTTGACTTGAAAAAAAGCAGGAGAAAACTGGATTTTTTAACCAGCAATTTTGCTTAGTGTATACATATTTGACAACAACAATAATAATAGTAATACTTGCTCCAAAATTCTTGTGCTGTGCAGTTATTGCCACATGCAATGAGACCCAATAGCCACTAATGCTAGCGCAATAGTATCCATTCTGTATAAATTTGTTGGATCTCTTCTGCTGTCACCAAATTAGGAAACCCAGAAGCAAGTGGTGCAATTGACTGAACTGTTTGGATTTTAGCTGGTTCTAACACTTCCCACATTGTAAGAAGAGGATCACTTAATGAAAAGCGACTTAATATGTTGCAAACTGACTCAATCTGAAAATCAACACACCACAATTTGAAAACTTGTACATATTTGTTGGGCAGTGGTGATTTTGTCAGAGATATTTGAACTTTGGCACCAAAATACATGTTTTCCACAGGAAGAAATACTTTTGGATCCCTGTATTCAATTTTATCTATTTCAGTGGAATTCAAATGTTTAGGTTTAATGTACCAGTCAAGGATAGTTTGCAATGCAGAAACACCAGATGCGGTATATTGTTTATGTATACAGGTGATTATATTAATCTTTTGTTTCTATACACAAGGGAAATGCCTTGCCGAAAAATCCTTTTCGATTAGCTAAGATATAAAAAAAATAAATAAGGATGTTCCATTTGACGAAAGTTTAAGTATTCCAAGACTCACACAAAATAAGGAATTCTCTGAAATGGTTCACTCCATAAAAAAATTCATTTGAATATAAATTGTGTGTTTTGAGGAGATCTACATTTTTTGTATAGTAAGATTTGGTCTATCTCTTACAGTTTAAGAGTTATTTAAAAGTCATCAAGAGTAAACAGGACCACTAGACTATAGCCACAAAATTCAAAATATACATTTCATTTGTCATAAAAATATCTTAAACATATAGCATTTTTATCAAAATCGTTTGAGCCATTTTTGAGAAAATTAAAATTATTGAAACATTTTCCATGTAAAGGGTAGTTCAGGGTGGAGGAATTTTCTTCAAAATCTTTGTCACATTCTTAAAACATATTAAACTTAAATATGCACACACACCCATCCACCTTTTTCTAAAAATGCTTTTTTTGGATTCAAGGGGCCTCAAAACATATATTTCTGGTGACATCTTGACATGGAATTTTTGGGTCGAATACGTAGTAGAGAAAGTAAAAAGGGAAACTTAATAATTAATGTAATGACTAGGGTTTGAACATTTATACAGCTATCGCAAAATGAGGTGATTGCAGATTACCTCTACATGGGAAGAGTGACGTCATGGTGGAAGTACAATGCCAGCACAAAACACACTGCCTACATTGCAGTATCTCTCGAATGTGTTCACTAGTTGCACACAGTAAAATGCCTGCAGCATGAAAATTGAAATATTCATGTGTTGTCGAACTTGTACAAGAATTTGGGATGAATATTTTACTGCAAATGGTGACAACATTGAATGTACTTTATGCAAAAACTTAGTCTGCAACGTTCCTGCATCGACTGTACCTTGCCTCCTCTGTGTTGTGATCATGTGACAGACTGACCCCTCCCATCTTATATAGTCCAAACCCCACAACCTTTTGTTTCCTGTGTGAAGGTTCGGTCCCTAGCAATGACTGTTGCTGTATGTTATAATCTTTCCTACGTATTCAAACTGCTGTCAAATAAAGAACTTGGCTATATACTTGATGCACCAAGTCATATGATGCCACAGAATCAAATTGTCCCCAGCCCTACATGCAAATTTACACACTTGTTTATCACAATAGCCAAATTAGGCCTGGTTGCTCTAGAGAGCTGACTTGATTATTATTTGTTCAAGGGTTAAGTGTTATTTATGGATGCTATTTAACTGCTGTGGTTCTCAGCATTCCATTCTACATTGACCACTTAATTTTACTTGGAGGCGTCTCCATCAGGTCATAAGTGCCATAAATCTAGGACATGTGACCACCAGCTTTACTTCCCTTCTGGAGGAAGCCATGCTAAGGATTTTTATGCCCGAAAAAATCCATTCACTTCCGCCAGGTTTGAGGCTGCGACTTTGGGAACCAGAGGCTAGCATGTTATTCCTAGATCATGAAGGACTACTATTAATTGTTCGATAAAACTTATCACAATGATAATTTGCATGCTTCTGAAACAGTTCCAATTCCTTCAATAATGCTCTATTCCATAATTTAATTGCAATATCAACCACAATAGCGCTTATAGCCATTGTTTGTTTGTTCAGTCCCTCTGCAAGCAGAGCTCAGGGACTTTGAACATGCCAAACAATTTGGAACATGCATCATGACTAATAATATACCCACCACCAATAATACTCTTTTGGTCCTCTATCTAGCATTATGCAAGAAAGAAAAAAAAAAAAAAACAAATTTGTAAGCTACCACCATTTCAAGTGTAAACTTCACAACATACATTAGAACAATGCAAATCACCATCACTTGTAATCTGCCCTATGTAGTAAATATTTACCTGTTGACTAGAAATTAAAAATTCCTCCACAGTACATGGGGAGTGAGTATATGAAAATGACTATACATTTTTATTGCAGAGTAGTAGTGTTCTTTTTGGAACAGTTTTAAGCTGTTTGCTAGTGTATGCAAATCTCCTGCATGCCTCATACTGTGGTCTTGCACACCAAGGTTTGTTGTCAAATTAGTGTAATTATCTGTAAGATAGCTCAATAGAGAATATATGTATTCACCAGCAAGAGTAAGAGTTGTTTGGGTTTTAAATAATGACTCACAGGAATGACAGGGCCCAATGCCACTGAAAACTTTTATACTATCTTTGGAATTTCACCAAAATATTATAAAATATTTCATGAAACTATGGATATATGCAAAGTATGTTACTGTAATAACATTTAAACTAGATATTCCTTTAATTGCCATCATTAAGAAATACATTTTACTTAGCTTTTTTTGTTTTTTAGCTTTAGCATTTTTATTATATTGCACACTGTTTTAATTTTATTATTGGATTCATTAATAGCCACTGAGAAGTGCCTTCTTTCTGCTTCATTAATTACTCTTTTAAGTATTTTACAATATGATCTGTAGCATGCTTTAAAGTTTGGCTCATTACTTATGCAACTTTCTGAACAAATTTCGTTTATTTACACAGGACTTCCTTATACCTGAAATAACTTAGGGTTTGACCTTTTCTACTTGTGATGGATTTATTGTTTTCTTAGGGAAAATAGCTTCAAATGATAATAGCAAAATGCTTAGAAATTCATCAAATTTGTCATTTACTTGAAGTAAGGCAGAATACATTTTTTGTTTTTTAATATTATAATTTGAATTTATTGATGTGCTCATCATTAATTATTCCTGTTGTAATTTCACTTTTCCTATTATCAGTATGTTTGGCTATTATGGTAGACAGTAACAATACCTGGGCACCATGGTCTAGCATGCCATTAACCATATTAATTACTACTTAGCAAAGGCATGAGGCGTATTCGAAAGAATATGAAATTGCCTAGATGTTTACATAAGCTTATCACACAAACATGGCAAGACAATGTATGTACACTCTGTTCAGGTGCAATCATATCTTCAAGCCAGCAATGTCGCATATATTGGCACGTGCGACAGATCATATATTTGTGTTTCATCACTGACAACCAAGGTCAATACACCTCATCACTTTGCCAAGTAATACTGTATAATCTGGAATTTTCTGAGTCTAGAAAAATATTATCTATAGCTGTTGCAGTGTTCATGAATTTTGGTCGGAAAGTGAACTACATACTCCAAGTTAAATGTATGTAGCAGGGAAGTGAGTCTAGGCTTTCACTGTCATTAAGTGTGTTTATATTAAAATTTCCACAAATTATTATTTTAGTATTTTCAGGCGAATGTGTAACAGGGTTCTTTCTAATTTGTTAATAAAACTTTTGAAGTTTTCTGTGAGAGCTCTATATACTGTTAATATGATATATGTATCTTTGCCAAATTCTATTCTTACCGAACTACATTCTTTTGGAAATGTTTCATATTTACGAAAACACTTGAAATGGATTTGCACTCTTTTAACACCAGTTGAGAATCCCGCTTTTCCTACCTTGCTTTTGCCCCTTCTACATGCATTCTGTGTACAGTGTCTGCTATCTAACTAGGTTCGAAAAACGTTATTTGTATGTTTTTAAGAGTTCAAGGAAGCAATATCATAATCTTAAAACAATAATAATGTGCTGATGTTATTTATCAAGATACCCGACATTCCCTAACACAAATATTTGTGACGAAAATGGGATTTTGACATATACGAAACATCCATTCTTTTTCCTCACAAAATGATAGATTTATGCTGGTGAACTTTACCATGCTTTTGACAAACACAATAGAACCCCACTAATCCGAACACAAAATCCATAATTTAAAAACACAATAACACACTTATTGTAGTGTAGAGGAAGCAATTTGATTATAGAACTGACAAACTCATTATTGAAATTACACACATCGGAGCGAAATGTTTATTGCACAAAAATGTTTTGCTAAACTTTGCAATAGGCAGTGCGCCTGTACAATAAATTCAAGGTAAGTAGAGTATCTCTGCCAATGCGAAACAAACTGAACTACCTACGTACCCTCACTATCGCATGCTATGTCCACAGGTCAGAAGAATACATTGTCATTATGTTGTGCGTGGCAATCGCAACGTTGTCGCTTTCTCCGAACATTTCCAAATCGGAATAGACTACACCCCCAAATGATACGGATTAGTGGGGTTCTATCGTCGCTCCTCCACAATTGAATCTACTGCAAAAACCTGAACATGTGTACTTGACGAGATTCACACATTTTAGCTCTGCAAATTACTGAAATTTCATAATCTAAATATTGAATAATTATGTATACTAAACTCTACTACTTTGCTTTTTAGCCCACCATGCGCTCAAGGTAAGTACAGTGAAAAGACCATGTGTTGTTGTTGTTTGGGGGTTTTTGGATGCACTATCACACTCCTGGCAGGAGTAATAGATATCTGCGTCGAATCCAAATATGTAGGAGAACTGAGATAAACGTTGCATCACTAAAGGAGGATCGGAGCACAGATCATAGTTTCATTTTGCAGTTAACGAGATGGCGAAGTAGTAGTCGTGGCAAATTGGTATCCGCACTATATACCAGGGAGGAAATATTCCATGGGCCATTTCCATAACGCTTGGCTAGTCTGCTGATAAATTGCGTAACAGGGAGTGCGTGTGAGGGGCAATTAAGAAAGATGTGGTTGATATCACCGTAGGCACCACAATCACAATTTGGGGAGGCTCTTTGGCAGATTTTAAATAGGTAGGCCAGTATAACGGCGACTCCTAATCGGAGTTTTGAGATTAATGAGATTGCAGCTCTACTGAGAGTGAATTTCTTAAACCATGGGTAGCGCTTCGTTAGGGGAGGTGCGTTGGGATAGTTAGAGAGGTGTGAAACCACGTGGTTATATATAAGCCGTGCAGCATCTCTCCAAGGGAGGGTTATCGGTTCCATCGGTGCGGGGAGATGAGCCGCCCTCCTAGCCAGGCGGTCTGCGGTTTCGTTGCCCGAAATATTTGCATGTCCCGGGACCCACAAGAATTGAATTGTATTGCTGCGGTTAAAGTGTTTTGAGATTTCTAATCGACACATCACCTCCCACCAATCCATCCCCGGATGCATACTGGGTGAGCTGATGCTTCGGAGGGTACTCAAAGAGTCTGAACAAAACAGGATCGTGGAATTGGAAATACCAAGAGTAGATCGTAGAGCTTGATAGAGGGCATAAATCTCAGCAAAATAATTGCAGAACCCCGCAGGGAGAGAAACCCGTGCCGACTTTAGTGTTGTCCAATTTATGAACGCCGCTCCCGCACCTGTTGGGGTAACGGAACCGTCGGTATATAGGTGGAAAAATGGTTGAGTCATGGATGCCTTGTGTTGGGACATGAAGTGGTGGAACCGTTGTGGTGTAGACGGGTCCCCGCGATGCAGATCGGCAGTCACCTGTGGTTGGTGGACTAAGTAGTCCACTAAGTATATCGGTAGCCTGGAGAAACTGGGCATGTCCTCTAATTCTTGGCATTTCTGAAAAACTAATAAGTAAACCAACGGATGGCGTGTGGAAGCAACTACTTGGTAAAGTGGTAAGCGTGTACTTAACAAGAGTTTCGCGTACAATGGCGTTTCTCGATATTGAAATAGTTTGGCTATAAATCGGACTGCAAGGTCCACCTACCGTTGCAGAAGAGGCTGCATTCCCAGCTCCTTGAAAACCTTATTCATAGAAGGTTTGCCCCCTACCCCAAGTATGGCTTTGCCAATGCGGTAAAGGACCGAGTCTATTTTCCTCTGCCACACCTTAGGAAGATGAGTAATGACTATCAAGCCGTAGTCTAATTTTGCCTGACATAAAGATAAGAAAATGTTGTGTAGACTCTGGGGGTGTGCTCCCCAGCTACGCCCTTGCAAGTAGCGGAACAGGGTACTAGAAGCCAAGAGGGATGAGTGCAGGTGTATCGCCTGCGATTTCCAACTCAGGTTATGGTCCAGGTGTAACCCAAGAAATTTGACGGATCGAGCTAAAGGCAGCGGGTTTTCCCCAATGGTCATATTAGCATGTAGCAGAGGTGGACCGCGTTTAAAGAAAATCGATACGCACTTGTCAGGGTGAACCGTCAGGCCAAGGTCTTTGAGCTTGCCAAGAAGGAGGTCTAAATCGGCCTGAAGGGTAGTCGGAGAGTGACGCACAGTATGTAAAGGGGTTTGGGAGTATAAGACTAAGTCGTCGGCATATAAAAGTAGTTGGCTATGCTTAAATGGTAATGTACTTAATGTGTGAATGTATAGGATAAAAAGGAGAGGACTGAGGGACGTGCCCTGGCCCCCCTGGGGGAGACCTTGGGAACAAAAACGTGGGGATTGTAACGTATAGCGAGGATGAAGGTAAATGCGGCGATTTGACAGGAGGTTGATAAAAAGTGTAAGTACGGAAGATGGGAAGGTAAAGTGGCGTAATCCTTGGATTAATGGGCCAACAGACACAGAATCATAGGCATGTAATATGTCTAAAAAGTGGGCTAAAACCCCTTGGTTCTGATGCCACGAGACTCGAACGTCGTGTGTAAGTTGTACCAGATTATGCGTAGTAGAGAAACTCAAAAGACCATGTGCTTTTGATTGACAGGCGCGAAAATTTAGGCACTTGGTTATCAAAGTAGCAGCCAACATTACTGTGAAACAAGATTTCAGTACAACTTCCACGTTCCCCTTTGGTTGGCTACTGTTCATGTGTTATAGTTTGTTGGTGGGAATCTTGGTATGAATCAACTTGTCACGTTAGATTTATGCTTAAGTTATCACAATTTTAACTGGAATTGATGTTTTTGTTTTTTAATCATGATTATGTTGGCAGCTCTGTGTGTGGAAAAATTTGATATGTTTAAAGCAGAAAACATGTTGGGTGATGAATGTAAATAAAAAAAAATAATAAATTATTGAATGAGACCTATATAGTTCAGATACTAATGATGCGTGGCATCATATTATGATTCATAGGTAAGCATTAGAAGTATTATGCATGACACGATTAATTTATACTGTCGCTTTGGTTTTCTGCCTCTCTTACACCTACAACCAAAAGTATAATGGATCTACTGCTAATCTTCAGTAACAGGAAAGGAAGGTGTAGAAAAGTAAACTTTTGTAAAAAGTATGGGTTAAAGTGTAGTGTAGGAGGAAAAACTGTTCTCTTTGCTGTTTTTCCGCGGAGGTTACTGAGGTTAGGTTAGGTTAGCTCTATGTAAGCAAATTTAAGAAAACTATGGTGTTGTACATTGCAGCCCACTGTATTTTACTAATATATTCATAAAACGAGTTAGATCCGAGGTTAGGTTAGCTCTGTAAAATCAGTTTTAAGAGAACTGTGGCTTCATATACCGCAGCTCACAAAGAATAAAGCGACGCGAGCAAAACGTGACTTTTCTAATATATTCATACAACGACTTAGATGCATGCAGTTGAGTGTAACAACGACAATAGTACACACTCAATTTTCCTATTATAGTGAACCGGTACCAAAGGTAGAATTTATGTAAGAGCAACATACTGGGTAAAGTCATGTGAACGTAGCACATTCTGATTTTTTTATGAGGGATGCATAATCTTGCAGCTGTTAGATGAACATTAGTTCATTATACGTACTTCAGATTTAGTCCTGTGTCTCCGCTCACAGATGACCGTATTGCTTATACTACACTGCCTAGGTTAGTGTGTGAATGTGAACATGATGACAGAATCCTGTGTTAACAAAATTTAGAACATGTTAGGTTATGATGCCTAGGTTAGTGTGTGTATAATATGATGATAGGGTCCTGTGATATTTTTTTCCCTTAGACCTTTTTTTTGTAAATATAATTTTATTCATACATTTTTATGTTTAAGTTTACAAGTGTTATCTGAGAGACAACATCCATTCTGCCATCAATAACTAGGTATTTATAACACCATATCTTATCTCTTTACAAACTGATGCAGGTATAATAGTTCAGCTTGTTTTGTGCAGGCTTTTATTTGCATCCCTGTTCAATAACTATATAAGTGTGATATAAGAGTGATTTGGTTTTCAATCTGTTTTAAAGAAATAGTTAAATTAGTGTCATATTGGCATCTGTGATGTCAGTGCATATCAGTGTGCAGAGTGTATTGGACTGAGGAATTGGGCCAGCATACTAAAGAACATCCATTGTAGAAATTCACTGTAGCAGGGATACCGAATACCCCTTCTATGTGCATTGAAGAACCAGTAAATAATTTTAATAAACTGGCAATTCTACATGAAAGTTGTGGAACTTGGTTTCAGGTAGATAGCTTTGCAGGTTGCAGCATACTTGCAAAAGGGGAATATAAAAGCCTCAATATTATAGTTACTTCTTTTTTTTTTTTTTTTTTTTTTTTTTTTGCATAAGTGATCCTGTGTCTATTTCTCTAAGTCCTGTCTTGGCAAAATTTCCCAGCATGGGTCCCATTTTAAAGTGGAATAAATATTACCAGAATGTGAATAAAACTTATCAGAGTAGCTTAAGAGTTAACATGACCACTTTCAGAGCCTCTGTCATTGGGGTTTAGCTTCATAGATCTTATGGCTAAGCTTTCTCATCGTTTAACACTGCTTCACTCCTTTACTTTTAAAAAGCATCCCTTGGTGACACTTTGCAGCTAAGGGCCCTCCATCCCTCACCTATGTATTGCAGCTTAGGTCTCTCAACCCCTTGGCTATGTTTTGCACCCTAGAGCCCTCAACCCTGGTCAATGCTTTGTGAAGAAAGTTTCGTAAAAGTGGTTGGTGGGTGTGTCACAGGCTCTGAAAATACTCGTATCTACTGTAAAAGCAACTCTTAGGGTTTTCTAATAAATGTTATTCACACTCTAGTTCGTTCAGTTCTAAGACAAGCCTTAAACTCAGAAGTTTACCCCTCTGTGTTACTCAAGGTTTGTAAACTACTGAGGTCTCAGTTTGCTTTTACTAATCAGTGCTTGGAGTTATGCTTAGACCCACCTTATGGAAAGGATTCTTAAATCATCTATGGAGTATATTGGAGAAAACATTGCTGTTTAGGTAAGCAAAGGTTACAGTCGATCCTACGTGTAGAAGGTATAGGAGAGCAGACAAAGCTGTACTACATGTGCTCTGTGACTGTGAAACCCTAACAGTTCTCAGAGTTAAATATTTTAGTCAATAAATTTTGCAGTTAAGAGTGGTTTTAAAAGGAGTCTGCTCAAGAAACTTGCAGAATTTTCAAAGGAAGCAAGGATTTTTGGAGATTGAAAAAAAATAAGAAAGCACAATAGATCTAATTGGTGGTGGTGCATGGGGTGTCCACAAGCCATTCCTTGTTTTTTAAAATAAAAAAGTGATAAGTTTCACTGACAGGACTTTCTCTACTCTTGTACAAACTATTTTTACAAATGCTTATTTCTCTATCTACTTCATGTTAAACAGGATAAATCTGTCTGGGTAACTCGGTTAGATGCTGGCCTGATGATCCCAAGGTCCCGGGTTCAAATCTGGACCAGATTAATGGTTTTTAAGTATGCTTAAAAATGACAGCTCCATGTCAGTAGATTTACTGGCATGTAAAAGAACTCCCTAGGGACAAAACTCTGGCACATTAGCCACACATGTGATTCTGGCAATTGACAGCATGGTTAAACAACAAAATAATTTTTAACTTCTTTTTTAAACAGGATAAACATTTTTTATGTTCCATTTATATGCTGTTGCCTATACATCTAAGGTCTTATTGGCAGCTGTTTACCTTCGGAACAGTTGCTCAACAGCAATGATGTTTACAGTGCACAGTGGGCCAGATGGCAGTCAAAATGAGATAAAAATCCTAAAGTGGAGTGTTAAAAATTAGGAATTTGATGCTTGGAGGTGAAAGTAGAGATGTTAAAACATAGGAAATCAACAATAAATTGTTTCTCAGCCCTTTTTTGGTACCTCTGAAGAGTGACTTTGTATAGGTTAGATAAGTCCATTACTCAGCCGAAATTAACGCAGAATTGCAGTGTATCATTTCCCTATTTATAGTGTTGTGGTAATGTTTAAACAGTGATACAACTGCAAGAATAAATACTTCAGATGGTGAGTTTCAACTGGTTAATAAGTGTTTAACATTGTATACAGCATGGTAATGGATATGTAGACTTAAATTTGACATAAGTATTAGAGATTACATAATAGTGTTTTATGTTCTAATAGATGTAACTTTTTTCCTTTATGACCCTTCATGTTGTTTTATGCGCTGAACGAGTAAGTATACGTTACATAACATATCCTCAAAGTTTCACTGCGTCTTTGGAATGTAGAGCATATTTTGTCTAATGGTGCATGCATGCTCCAAATTGCAGGTAATCAGTGTTTTACACGTCAAGACCTGTACAAGGTGTTGGTGGCTAATAACCAAGGTAACAAGCCTGTTTATAACTTTATCATTTCTAAAACAGATACTTCTAGCTACCATAGTGAAGAGGTTTTTTTCACAATTAGAAAAAAAATTGAAGTCATTTTACACCAACTTCAATTCAGGATGGCACAAATCCTACAGAAATAAGGAAAATTTGAACTGAAGTACAGTGATTGTTTAAGAATTTTGACATGTTATGTTAGAATGAACCAAATACAAGTAAACTTATTCCCTCAATTCTCCTTGGCAAACCATAAAAAAAAAAAAAAAACCTAAAGTAGCATGAAATCAAAGAGATGTAAAACAGATTTTCCAAGAATCAACTAGTACCGAGGAGCCTTTCTTTGCTGCTCAGTTAAGTCTAAAAAATCTGGGAAAGCTGATGCAGCAAAAGTACTTGAGACTGTATTAAGCAATCCCACCAAAGCCATCAAATTATTGTCTTCACTTAAAAACTGTCCTTCTGAAAATATAAATAAAAACAGTAGCAATGAAGCATTAGTACGTACAATGGATGTCAAATTCAGCATTAAGGCTCAGAGCAAAGAGCTTATACCCAGCATGTAATAAAGTACGGGAGGCTAAACACATGTGTTACCCAAGCAAGGAATACTTAAAGTCACAGAAATTAGTGCTGAAATAAATTTACAAGGATGGCTAGAGCCAACACTTTGACAGATTATTCAAAGTATGGAATCAGTCCCAGCTATTTTTTTTTTCAACATAGTAATCTAAAGTATTCAGAAATAGGGGTGTGATGGTAGTACAGGTCACCAAGAATTTAAGCAGACATATACTGATGAAAGATGCAGAAATGTTTTTGGTCTCCTTTGTTCCGCTTTTGCTATATGGTGAAGGACATGACAATACAAAAACTGTGACCATTGTCAATAAAATACTGTAGGCCTAAGCACATCAATTTCATGTATGAGACAAGTGTTTTAGTAATTTCTTCTGGAATGAAAATAAATTGTATGACATTTGACTTATGAGTATATGCACTTGAAACCGCACAACTTTTTGCAAAAAGTACCCCTGGTTTTACATCTCTGTTAGTGTCCACAAAGTGTTAATTCATGGATCTCAGATCATAAATTCAGTGGTGATATCCATTGGTCAACTGTCTGAGGAGGTACAAGAGGCACGTAACAAATATATTAAAAGATTCCAATAGCATCATACAAGAAAAAGTTCTTGTCATAGTACATTGAGTGATCTGCTGAACAATTTTCTGGTGTCATCGGATCCTTTAATTTTGAATTTATGAAGAGTGTATGAAAGACTAAAGACTCCTCTCTTTGAAGAAGTACAAAAGTTGCTTTATTTGAGTGAAACAACCGATTTGCAAGGGGAAGAGGAAAAAGAGGGAGCAAGTATGGACGATGAGCAGCAGCATTGGGACACTGATGTGTAGTACGATAGTTCATAAAATGCATCCATTTATTTGAGATAAGACCACTAAATAACAAACTGTATTACATTTATGCACTGATATGTGTTTCATAGCTGTTAATATTAATTTTACTTGTTATTGAGATCAATCGTTCCACAAAAATACTGTTATCCCATTTTTACTGCCATCTGACCCACTGTGCAGTGGTGTGAATCTTTGGTTTGTTTTTTTGCTTTTGGTTATATTAAATTCATACAAACATTCACACTCTCATTCATACTTCTAGGCTCTAGAGAGGATAACAAATTTTAAAATATTTTGTTGTTTAACGACGCTGTCAATTGCCAGGATCACATCAGCGTCGCCGGTGTGCCGGAATTTTGTCCCGCAGGAGTTCTTTTACATGCCAGTAAATCTACTGACATGGGGCTGTCGTTTTTAAGCACACTTAAAAACCATCGACCTGGGCCGGGTTTGAACCCACAACCTTGGGATCAGTAGGCCAGCGTCTAACCAACTGAGCCACCCAGACCGACTCTAGAGAGGATGGTGAATAATCCTGGCTAAAGAAAAATTCCCACCCTCCAGCTGGAAATTGAACCTGGGTCATCAGACTACAGAGACAGTTAGATAAACATTTAAAGAAATTTATCTTATTGCTAATTTTTTTGTAGGTGCATGATGAATGTGGGAGTATGGTAGGCTTTGAGCAATAGTCAAATCTTTTAAAGCTGGTCGGTCTGCAACCATTTGAGAAAAGTATAAATACCGTATTTTATCGCATAAGGCCCCCCCCTCGCATATTTCCCTCCCCTATGATTTTTCATCACTAAAAAATATTTACCTATTAAACATCGCATAATTCTCTTGTCATAACATATCGTAAAATTGAAATGTGAAGTTACACTCGTGTTTGTTTCTAAGTCAATTTCTTACAAGTCGTCATATTGTTAAAAAGAGTTTTAAAAAAAATCTGGTATTTCTGGTGCCATTAATGGTTCTGACGACATGTGGAATAGTGAAAATGAAGATGTGTTATCTGAGCCAGATATAAATGAAAAAAGGATGATAGTGACGGAAGTGAGACCGCAGAATAGTCAGAGAAAAGAAACAATGAAACAATACATTGTAGGCCCAATAAAACCGTGGTATGTATCCAGATCATTCACAAATTACTGTATACCTATATAACTTTTCCATAATACTACATGGTTTCCCTTCCTTTCTGAATTCCTAGAAGCACCACTCGCATAATTCCCTTCCCAGTGTTTTCAAGCAAATTATTCGAGAAAAAGAAGGGGGGAATTATGCGATAAAATACGGTATTTGAAAATTCAAACAAATAAGGAATGTCTGGAAATGGTGCAGCCCACAAAAAATATGTATTTGACATAAATTGCATGTTTTAATGAGATCTACAGTTTTGCTGCAGTAAGACTCTCTCTCTCTCTCTCTCTCTCTCTTTTATGGTTTACCAGCTATGCAAAGGTCATCCAGAATGAAGAGGACTTCTGAGAATGTTCCCAGGAAATTCAAAATATACATTTCATTTCTCGTGAATATATCTTAAACATGATTCCTCTGTGTTTTGTTATGAAGATTTTCCTCTGATCAAGCAATATTAACAATCAAAGAAGCTTAGGTAATCACTAAGAAAATTAATAAATACAAGATACCTATACCAAATGTCATTTTCAAAATAACGGCTCTTTGTTCTTGTGAAACTTAAGTGAATAGAATGAAACACCTTCAAAAGTACTTCCAATAGCTATGATATGTACTAATTATGGAAAGCTACTTTGGCTGTCCCTCTCAGCTTAGCGTGTAATCATAGATAATGTATATAAAGGTAAAAAGCTATTGTGACTCCTTCCCCCACCTATGTTCTATCCAGCAATGCTAGCCAATTAGCTATGAGGTCTAAGCCCTGGCACTACAGCCCAGCCACTGTGTCCCCCACCTCGGCCCACTACAGGCGTCATTGGTGGGATGCAGTTTTGGAGGGTGGTACGTGGTCAGTGTCCCGATCCCTCCTGGCCAGTTTCTGCGGTCTTCATGACCTAGAGCCGCTACTTTTCTATCAAATAGCTCCTCAATTGTTCCCCCCGGGACCTAACGAGGCTGAGTGCACTCAGTGCCAGGCCTCCCAGAGGGGATAAAATCCCCATTCTGGTACCGGGGATCAAACCTGGGTCCTCCTAACCAGAGGCAAGTGCGCTACCGACTGCACTACAGAGGCGGTCAGCTATGAGGTCACTATATTAAAATGTATTCATATTCACTTATTTCGTCCAAGAGATCATGCACGTGATATTGAACAAGGGCATTGGAGTTACAGTTGAACTTGATTTATGCGTATATCAAGGGGAAGAGGGAAGATTACTCATAACTCAAAATTACTTACAAATGAGATTTTGATAATACATTATATTAAAAAAAAATACACTGGGTCTACGTGTGTAACATTTTATAAACAACAAAGAAAACATTATTTTGAACTTGGCCCTGCTATAAAGAAATTAGTTAATTTGGCTTGTTTCACTTTTGTTGCATTAAGTGCATACACCTCATTTTGATACTGATGACGACATAGCATGGTATAAGCAACTGTGATTTTGCTTTTTGTGTGAATTAAGTTCCATCTCTCTTATGAATTTCACTTTCTGATCTAGTGCCTAACATTTCCTTTGTCTGTTCTCCATGGCTGATTAAAAGCAATTGAGAACTTAAAAACAAAACCACTGCTCAACAATAAACACTAGATACCGAAAATGTTTGTGTACTTCTCATTTGTTGCTATGGCATTGTTGCACTGAAAGCCACCTGCTCTACCAGGGACGTTTCCACAACTGAAAGCTGTCCACTCAGCTTGCGTCTTTGTCAACAGAGATGAGAAAAATATGCCTCATGTTCCTTTTAAGATAGCATTTGCCATATGCTCATTATAATTACGTAAAACTCAGTTGTATTTCACTGAACTTTAATACGTATAACAGCATGTTACCTATAAAGTTCTATCAACATGTTTCTAAATTACATTTTGCCAAGACCTACAAAAATGTATGAATAAATATGACTTACTTAGAAATGGGTTATGTATAAAGCAGATTCAACTATATATAGGAAAGTACAGAAATAAATGAACACTTAGTACAATTTTGTTTCTAGGTGTATACTTTCATAAAAAATCAGGATGAAGCTGAAGCACATATTACTACTTGCAGTCCTGTTCGTTGCTGCAACGACGTATTACTATGCCTTTATACTGGAGAAGCTGAAATTAAACTCAACTCAAGTGATGGAATTGCTCCACCTTAATGTTTTGGAAAATAAGGTAAACATTTATAATAATTTACTGCTTTTTATATCTTTATATGTTATATACAATTGGAACCATTCTAAAAGTGTTCTAATGCAAACAACAATTAACTAAGATTTATAGATAATTCATTAAAATGACCTAAAGTGATAAGCAAATGCATGTTGGTGGCATGAAAAATGACACATGAAACTTGGGTTTTTAAGTCCAGTTTTAGCAACAAATGTTAATAATACTTTTAACATTCTGCTTACTAACAGTATGCTAAAACGTGTGCACTTCATCAAGCTTTTGCAGTGAATTGTTAAGGTAAGATATAATTAACATCAAAGACAACTGCGAACAACGGCTTTCTAGAAAGTGGTGACCGAACTACACAGCTTCTGACTGTGCTCCTAAGCACTTTTGTCTAAGTATTGGAGCACTGTCTGTTTCAGTAACAGGCAGTTGTCTTGGATTTTCCTCATTGAAATTAGGATTTCAAGGGCAACTAAAAATCTAGGTGCAGGGGAACTGTCTCACTATTCAAAATGACATTAATAAATAATTAGAACTGGTTACTAAGTGTAGAGAAATTGAGGAGCGTTTTTTCAAAACTCGATAGATGCACAAAATGTGTTTCCAAGAAAACCAGTTTTTTCTATTTATTGGCAATACTATTTGGTTAGCACAGCAACTGTATCAATCATTCAATTCTCCTTCCTGAAACTGTCTCATTGAATGTTGTTGTTGTTGTTTTCTAGTGCCTTGCATCTGGCAATGAAGCCATTAGCATTCGTGCATTCCAATACTTTTGAACTGTAGTTTCTTCTGATCTTAATGCTTCACAGGTCTTCAAGTGGTCTTCGTTCATTTCTGCTGGATTGTTACACAGGACACATATTGAGATACCCATTCTGTAGAGATGACTTGCCAAGCAGTCGTGATTTGTCAATAGTCGGAAGGCTGCAACCGCTGTTTTCCTTGGTCTCTGGGGGGATTATATCTGGGTTGGAAAGTAGTGTAATCCATTTTTTTTCTCATTGAATGCGAAAAGAAACAAATACCATAGTTTAACAGGTGCAAATTTGGGGTTTGAAAATGCGGAGTTTTTTCAAAAGTCGATAGATGCTGATTAACTTTTTTGCGTGAGCGAGAAATTAAGGCATGACATTTCGTTATTTTTGTCATTTATTGTTTTTATTGCTCTTTATTTACGCATTTATTATTTTTTTATTTATTTTCACCTCTTTGTAATACATAATGTACTATACAACCAACATATTACTGTTTATAAGGATTATTTTATTAGGTATAAACTTAGAAACTAAGCACTGCTACATTCACAATAACAATATATTTTGTTTTATTTATATAACAAACATATTGAATACACACAAAGAAATTTCAAACAATTTGAATAAGTAAGCTTTCACCTTTATTAGCGCTTGTGCAGTCTGTACATGATTCTTAGTTCGTTTCTCTCTTCCACATCTGCCTCTGTCTTAATCTTCATCAGTCCCATTGAGCATGTGTCAATGTGTGGTGTATGGAATGAAAGATTGAAGAAGTTGTAAAATATGTATTTACATTTTGACAATGAGCAGACTGGTAGATTTCTTGATCTTCTTTTGTTGCAGAATTTGGTCCACATTTTTCTGATATTAAGTGCTGGAGATAAATATCCTCTAATTGATTTTGCTCTTTCATAGTGGCTTTCTCTACATCTGTACTTCTTAATGTCTTGCTTTATAGCAGCAGTAATGCCCTTCTGTAATATGCCTGTTCTGTCACCTCTCCTGGTTTCCTTTGGCGCATTCCCAGATAAGTGAAATTTTCTAGCCAGGAGAGATAATCTAACGTTTGACACCCCTGTGATTCCTTGGAAGCTTTAGTTTTAGGATTTCGTGGAGTGCACTCGAGACCACGTGAACATTTAATTGCTGGAGTATGAGCTTTCTTTGACGTTTTTGCAATTCCTACCTCCCGCGCATTCTACGACTGGTACAGTTTTACAATCTGAGCTCCTGTCCATTGTGTATAGTACAGTGTGTTGTCTCAACTAAGAATAAAAATGCCATGTAAGTATAACAAAGCTTGTATAAGCACCCGCCTGCTGTGCAAGGGATCCCGAGTTCGATTCCCGGCAGGGGGGTAGGAATTTTTCTCCAGCCAAGATTATTCTTCATCCTTCCCTGAGTCTGGAAGTATGAATGTGTGTGTGAATTCAACGTATAAAAACCCCCAAAGACCGAAAAACCCACTGTTAAACGAGCAACACCATTGCTAATAGGCAAGGTCGCCGATATGACCTCTGCAGTTAAAGGCGGGATATAAATGGAACAAAAAGCTAGCAGAAATTAATGTGAAATCCAAGCGCACAACCTGAGTTTGGAGTTATTTCCAACGATGCAGCAGTGTACAAAGCTTGCAGAAATTATTGAGAATTCCAAGAATCGCAACAGTGAGATGGCAGTCAATGCTAACATGTGTTTCATAGAATTGAGGTTGCTACACTTTGGATTATAAAATCATAAAATTGCATCTATCGACCTTTGCTTTAACTGAGCAAGTGGATCTATCGAGTTTTTGAAAAAACTGCTGATATTCCCCAGCTTCTACACAGGACAAGAATCGCATTTTGCAAAATCTGATTTCACAGAACGATGCAGAAGGTGAAAATTATGCCGATACCATATATAACTCAATTTCTTAAAATTTTGCATCTATCGAGTTTTGAAAAAACGCTCCTCAATTATTGAGGGTGTTAAAGTTGACAGACTTAAATTAAAATATAAAGATGCAGCTTGTGAGAAAATCAATGAGGAATTTAATTGGAAAGCACGGTTCTCCCCTGTCCAGTAAGCAACTGTTGCAATTTTATCCTAACATTAAACAGCACCAAAATACTTCAGATGCAAAGAGTATTTGGCAACAGTTTAAAACTGGTGGTGGACATTCTATTGAAACTAAAGTGGAGAGAAATGTGTTATCATTAAAGCCCGGATTTTTTTGTAGTATCAAGGTGCGAAATATGCACATATTTATGTAACAAAAACATCAAAATATGTAATGAAATACGTAATATCAACAAAATATGTAAAATTATTTACTAATCTAAATGCAGACGGCAAATTACCCAGAATTTTGTAATTTGATGGGTTTGTAAGTATGTAAATTAATTACAATGAGTTAACATTTACTAAATATAGAATTAATTATAGGGAAAATGTTTTGTTTTATGCAGAATTTACCTAAAATTTATTTTTAAGTGGATAGTTATGAAATAAAAAATGTGTTTTGGATTATATTTATTAAAATTAACCATTTCACATAATTATTTTACTTAAATTTTAGACAGTAAAGCAATGTTGAAATACTGAACCAATTTATCAATGAGCAAAACAATCAATTCAAAATAATTGAATTTTATAATGAGGATGCATTTTCACTTTTCTATCTCTTGACATATAATGAACAACCAGGCATTTTCATTTTGAGTCTTTTGCTTCTTTCAGCGTACATTGAATAACCATATACTTTTCCATATTTTCAGGGGTCATTGTTTGTCTCCTATCAGATAAAATATTCTTATAGGCAGAGAAGCTTCTCTCCACATCACATGAAGTAACAGGAGTATATTTTAGCATAGGAATCTGATTTGCAGAGAAATGTTTTGGTAAATTGACACTCACCATTTAGCACTTTAGACACGGACACAAGCGTAGAGTACCCTGTATTCCTGTTTAGCACAGCTTTGAATGTTTCACCTACCTTCCTTCCTACATCTCCTACAGCTGCACTAAGCTTCTGTGATGAATGTTCCATTATACCATAGATTTGTGAAGAAGGGAACCTGATGTTTCCAACTGCTTGATGGTGCTAGGCAACCAGTCAAAGTTACTTTTGATGTAAGCACAGGAGCTTGCCACTTTTAGGTCTTTAAAGATGTCCTGAGATTCACGTATGGAAACAGCTACTTCTGAAGAGAGCATGTTCACCACTGACTGGACTCCTTCAAAATGTTCTCAATAGAAGTTCACAGCTTCTAATCACATACCCCATTTTGTAGGTACTTGCTCAGGAGGCAAAGGGACATGTTGGAGACGATTTTTATAGCACTGAATTCTGTGCAGTGCTTTCATGAAAACCTTTTTTTGTTGCTGATATCGGGTAGAAAACCTTAAGGGTAGTAGCAGCTTTAATCATGTACGCTGCGGCATCTGAATACATAATTAAAACCTTTTCCTCACACACACCCTCTGGCCACAGAATCTTCATCCCATCATTTAGGAATCTTGCAATTGTAGAATGATTTGTTGTAACACCTTGCAACAGATTAGAAATGGTTTTGCTGGACTTTCGGAATCTAGTTTTCCTACTACTAAATTTGCTATGTACCGACCCATGTCATCTGTAGCATCGACGGCAAACTAAATACAGGAGTCTCCAATTTCTTTCCGTATATGAGCAACTGCTTCTCCATAACACACATGAAGATACTTTTTCCTCAGAGTAGATTCACCAGGAAAAAACTGTCTTGCAATATTTTTCTAGAAAGGAGCGAAATTGAGGAATTTGAAGTTTATGCCATGGAATATTAGCTGCAAACATTGCACTGCACAGGTCTTTAAAAAAATCATTACCGGATGGTTCCTGTTGCATTTGTGTCAACAGAACTTGCTTTCTGGAAGACTTTAGGTGTTTGTTGCGTATGTTAAGAGCACTTCTGATATGTTGTTCCAATTGAAATTTCATGGAACAACCAATTCTTTTACCGCATGCTTGACAGACTATTACTTTTTCATCTACATCCTATTTTGCAGATTGATTTTTGTTGCTTTCAGCAAAACTTGTGAAAACAGTAGTTTATAATGTGACTACAGTATTTTTTTTGAAAAATAATAAAATTGTTACAAAACCCAGAAAATATGTATGTTTTATGTAACATCATCAAAATATGTAGAAATGTGCAAAATATGTAAAATAAAAATTTGTAAGGGGTCTCAATTGACATAATTTGCCAACAGTTTTACTTCTTATTGAAATATTATGCAGGATTTAAAATATGTAATAACATAAAAATCCGGGCTCTAGTTATCATTGATTAGGCAAAGCAGATCCCAACAAATATACTATTTGCTGATGATAGTTTCTCGGGCTAACAGCCAGGTCAGATTAGGGTAACTACCCAAGCTTTCAGCGACTAACTCTGCCGCCATCCTCAGGGGAACTGAATCTAGGCTACTGATGTTGCGATATTTATACCTAGAGCGCGGCCGATAAGAACCGCCCACTTATTTACCATTGGCCGAGCTCCGGCCGATGGAGGCACGTGCGGAACCAATCAGGTGATTGCCGATGTTTCTCTGCACTGTGGAGGAGAGATATGCTGAATGACTGGTGTCCATGCTTTGCTGATTTGAAGGCCTTCATCCCTGTTGAAGTTGTTTTTATTCGCTTTAATGTATATAGCTTCTTTAATCACCCTATCGTAGTACCTAGAGGACTTTTCAAGAATTTTTGTAGAGGCGAATTTGATTTTATGATCTGTATTATATGTGTGCTCAGCCACTGCGGATTTTTCTGGGTATCCTAGTCTAATACAACGTTGATGTTCTTTGATGCGATCTTCTACAGTTCTACCTGTTTGTCCTATGTAAACTTTACCGCAACTGCATGGGATTTCATAAATGCCTGGTGCACGAAGACCTAAATTATCTTTAGCAGAGCCTAAAACAGCTTTACCATAGTTATATATTATGAACAATTGGCGGCACTAATGCAACCTAACGGATGGAATATCACCAAATATAACCAGACTGCACTATAATGGAAAATGCTAAGGTTGTTTTTTGGGCTATATCAATAAGCTGTGCCTACTATAACAATATACAATATGAATGTGATTTTTTATGTTACCGAGAAAACAAAACAGAAAAGCAAATCAACACTTAAGAAGTGAAGTGAGTTATCTTCTTTTGACGCAACGGACTGAAACGACT
Organism: Tenodera sinensis; assembly: GCA_030765045.1. Lineage (NCBI taxonomy): Eukaryota > Metazoa > Arthropoda > Insecta > Mantodea > Mantidae > Tenodera > Tenodera sinensis. Next base: position 104,384,411 of record CM060962.1, read on the forward strand.
TGAAGAGGCAATGTTTCACCAACTTCCATTCCGACTTTCACTACGCTACTCGCGCTAGGTAGACGCCAATAGTGTTTATAACAACATTACAGTAATTGGTTTTCGAGCCTGAGAATTTAGTTGTTAAATAAATTACAGCATACTGTACTAATTTCCTATTTTCAGTCATTTTAATACTTAACACATGAACGCTTAAGGTTAATATGTTGTCATATTTGACAAAAATCCATCTAATCTGAATTTTCACTAATCCGAATAGGGTTCGGATTAGTGGGACTCTACTGTACTTAAGAGAGTTGAGAAGAAGTGAAAATGGAATATGTGAATTGTGTGGTAGAAATGAAAGTATACAGCACTGTATGACTTAAGTGTGAAGAGCTAATAATATGGAGGGAAAAAGTATGTAAAGAAAAATAGGGGAAAAAATAGATAGAAATATAGTAACCATAAATATGTTGACAGGAAAAGCAGAAAAAAGTTAGACATAGGAAAGTTATTAAGGGAAGTAAAAGAAATTGATTAAAACAGTAAGAGATGCAAGGAAAGGACAACAAAGGGGTGAAGGGATGAAAGCTAGTAAGGGCTACTCAGTGAGCTAAGGCTAGGGAACCAAGTAAACTGAGCAGCACAAAATAGGCTTAGAGACAAGACAATTTGTACATAGTTATAGTTCTGGAAAATTGTATATTGTAATTAATTTGTACAAATAAATTCAGTTCAATTAATTTCCCAACAGGAATTTTACCAAGAAAATTGTTTTGAGCAGAGTTTTGTTCCAACTCTTGAAAAATTTGAAAGTAATCTGAAAAAGTGGTCAAGTGCAGACAACAGGAAGTGTCAGATTCTCTGGAAGAAGTTTCATACCATGTATCTTATGGAACAAAGAGAAGGGACGCTGATTATTACTGGATCCTTTTCTAATCGAGTCAAATCATGGCTTGGAAATGATGAAAAGCTCTATAATAACATATTTCATCAGGTAATTATTTTATTGTATTTATTTCTGTATCAGTTATTGGGTAGTACACATAATATATTTACACTACAAATGTGGAAATATTGATAGGTACTACTGTCTTATATCTGATTCCTGACTGGCTGCTTTGCAGCTCACTTCTGCTGCAGGACTGCGCACTGGTGCCAGCCGAATTGAATATTCACAGATCCTGAACTCAAGTACATGGTCTGTAGGCAATTCAAGCACATAGATGTACATGCATACAATAACCACATACCTTTATCGTAGAAGGTGTTGGAAATTGTCCTTGTGCTCCCATACATCTCTCACACCTTTTAAGAAAATTTCCATTAACATGCACTAATTCTTCCTCAGAGATCGCAGTAATTTCTCTTCTGGTATTGTCTTTCAGTTACTCCAACATCTGCCTTTACAGATGGCCCTATCTTAAAAAATTTCCTCACTTCATTTCGAGAGATCAGCTGTACATGTGTGGTGTCTAGAACCCTGGAAATCCTGGAATATCCCAGAAATCACCTTGAATTTAAAATTGCACCTTGAAAACCTGAAATTCATCTTGATTTTCAAAAACTCTCCTTGAATTTTTCGTAAAACTTTTCTATGTTACATTTTGAGGTCTCACACACTTGAGATACATGCTGCTCCATGTATGACAGTGGGATCACTGACACTCTTGTTGTTTGTAGTGTTTAATGCCCACTTTTACTACATACGGTACCGCAGGCGGTGACACTGATGATACATGGAATGAAGATGGAGCACCAGTGGAATGAGATGGCGGGGGAAATCAGAGAACCTAGAGGAAACCCGCCCCAGCACCATTTTGCCCACCACAAATCCCACATATGGTTGCCTGGGATTGAACTTGGGCCACTTTGGTGAGATACTCTTGTGCATGACTTATGTTGGTCTTCCACTGCACTCTCTCTGACCAAGGTGGAAGCTACACAAAGACTTGACCTGCCAGTAGTACTACAGTTTGTTCATCAGCTCACTTATATGTTCTCTGCAGCTCACGGTTCCTGGCAAGAATGCAACGAGTCAGTATGTCATTAAACAGTTCCAGGTACACAGGGATATCTGAAGCTGGACTCATGCTTCTGGTTGCACTCATGATAATAGTGCCAACATTGGAATGTGTATTCACGTTAGATTAAAGCAAAGAGGTCACTCAAAATAGCAGAACTTAAATGTTATTTTTAGTTCATGTAGTATATGTACCTTATAAAATGTAAACAATGTTTTCAACTACTCCATCTTTGTCCCACTGATCATTTTCTACCTTTTCTATGTTTTTCAAAAAAAAACCTGCCAGTCTGTTTCGGTCACAAGTGATATACCCTTGACTGTTATATTGTGCAATTCAGGTTTGTAGCAAAGGAGTATCACTTTCCTTATTTTTGTATGGACTGTGGACACTATCAATATTTGAGTCGCCCCTATAGTGCAGTGTAATGTGTCACAGTTGAATCTTTTCCCAATTTCTAATCTTAGTTATCAGTATTGCATTTACTTTGATGTTATAATGCATACGTAGTTACATATATTGTAATATATTAGTTCAAATAATATTTCAGTATTTTCTATAAAAATAATATACCCAATTAGAAGATGTAAAGAAATTAAAGAAATGTGGGCTTGGTTGTCAATGAATATTAATTTTTTAAGAAAAAAAGTGCTTTGCGATACATTATCTGTAACACTTTAATGCTAACCAATCACAGGTTTGTAGCAAAGGAGTATCATTTTCTTTATATTTATATGGACTATAATACAATGAAGCACAAAATTAATTCTGAGTTAAACTAATACACATTCTAGGTAAATCCAGTAATAAATGGAGCAAAGAGTATTAATTCAATTCAAAGTTATAATAACATCTGTTTCTTTTCAAACACCCCAGGTTTTACCAGAATTGAATGGCAGATTGAGGAACAGAGCTTCTATTTGTAGTATTTAAGATGTTCTTGGACTTCAAGCCAGGTGTAGTGATGAAGAGCCATCAACGTTTCGGGAGTGTGCATCTCTCCCATCAACAGGATGATGAGTGACTAACAAGAAGAGTGAAAGGACCAGTATATGTACTGTCTGCTAGTACGCACCGAGCAGGAAACACCAAGTCTAATCTGGAGGTGGTTCAACACTGTTGGAATCTGTTTTCTCAGCCGGTCAATCTCCAACCTTAAGGCTGATGGACAGGGCCTCCTTAACCCTCCGTTCCCAGAAACCACTACATTTTGCCACAATGGTCCTTTCTCCTCCGAGAAGAGCACACAGAACCGGGACGCCGGATTGCTGTTCAGTCCCTCCTGGAAACCAGCCTTAAAGTTGGAGATCAACTGGCTCAGAAAACACAGATTCCAATGAAGCATTGAACCATCTCCAGATTAGACTTGGTGTTTTCTGCTCGGTACTTACTAGTGGACAGTACATACACTGATCCTTTCACTCTTGTTAGTCATTCCTCATCCTAATGATGGGAGAGATGCACACTCTCGAAACATCAATGGCTCTTCATCACTACACCTGGCTCGAAGCCCGAGGACATCTTGAATATGTCCGTTGCCAGGAAAGTTTCAGATCATATTCTATTTGTAGTTTTATACAAGCCGTGAGAAAAAGGAAAAGTTGTGTAAGTCACATCTTATAGATTAAAAACAAAGTGTTCCTTGGAAAGAATGTTGTTCATAATAAGGGCTATATTCCATGCTTAGTTCTGATAAAATCTTTTTAATAACTGTTGTAATTTTTAGATTTACAGTGTTTCCCAGAATTAGTGATTTCTTGTGAAAAAAACTGTGGCTTCAAATTCAGAGGTAGCATACATCATAGTGCACACTCTTTTATCATTTAGCTACATATATAAATGGGTTTGTGGTAAACAATAATGTCATTAGAGGGAATATATTCTGGAGTTCCTTTCTAAATTTTAACTAAATGTATGTATGCTATGTATTTTAGGTTACTTTCATTTACCATGTTTAGCTCTTTCCCAGTATTGTTTATAAATTTGTGTGTCTCCTTAAAAAGGAATTTTTTCACCTTGACAAATTGTGGATATCACCTTGAATTTGGTTTTCAAATTTTGCTAGACACATGTATATGCTGTAAGAGAGCCTTGTTGAAAATATGCCTGTGTACAATCAGTATCACACAAACATTTCAGGAATGGTTTGAATTGTATCCCTATACCTCTGTCCATTAACTGTATCCTCAAAGAATATAGGCCCTACAATTTGGTACGTATTCACACCACACCAAACACTAATTTTCTGGTCATGCAATGGCATTTCATGTGGAATGTCAGGTTCTTCTGCACTCCAGTATCTGTTGCTTTGTGTGGATACATGGCCAGATCATACACAGCTGATCTTTCGTTGAAATTAATTGAGGAAATTTTTGAAAATTGGGCCATCAGTAAAGAACTATGGCCACTGCAACCCCCACATCTTATGGTATGTGACTTATTTATGGGGAAACTTAAAAAATAAAATGTGATGGAGCAACCCCCATACATTGGAAGAACTGAAAGAAAATATCTGAAGAGAAATTACTGCACCTTCAGAAGAGAATTAATGAATGTTAACCCTTTCACTGCTGAGAGATTTTCCACTGGATGACCCCTCCTTGCTGAGACATTATTAAAATTTAAAATGTTCTGTTGAGGCCGCTAGTTGGCGTCTAAGTGCTGGTGCGGGTGTTGCTAGGCTCCTATATTTTTGGAAATTCTGTATATTTATTAACGTTTTAGCAAAATAATAGTGTATTAAGGAGAAAGTATATTACATATCTTTGGTATTAAATAATCATTAAAGCTTTGTTTTGTAATTTAGTTTAGTTTATTAACACTTTATAGTTGCATCGCTATCCAGCTGATTAGTTCCGCCATATTGGTTTAGTGTTTACATCTGTTTCTCATCTATTTTAGATCTGTGAATCATTTTCAATATAAAATATGATTTGAAGCTTTCCTGGCGACGAACATATTCAAGATGCTCTTGGGCTTCAAGCCAGGTGTAGTGATGAAAAGACATCGACGTTTCGGGAGTGTACATCTCTCCCATCTTCAGGATGAATGACTAGCAATTTTTTTTTTTTTTTTTTTTTTTTTTTTTTATAGAGTTGGAGAGGGATAAAGAGTTGGCTTATTTCGCCGGGGAGATTGGGAAAAAGGGAAAGGGGAGAAAGACTAAACTAAAAGGTTTTCAGGAGGGGATTATGGAGAAGTGTGGCGTGAGTGTCGAGGTACCGCCGGAGCACCCTCGCAGTGCGGGAATACAGCCGGCTATTACCGGCATCGGAAGGGGATACCGGGTGACAGCCATGACCAGGTCCTGACTGTCACACACGGGAAGTGGACGTGGGATATGGTTAGCAGTAAGGAGTATACTTATTAACGGCGGAGGCTGTGTAGAGGGTTCCGAGGAACTGCGATGTCTGTGGTGGCACTTGAGTTTCAAGTGTGTAGGAAATCAGTGGCTTCAAGGCCGGTTGCACTGCAGAGCCTTCTTCTGCACCTGAAGTCGCAGGGACGTCCTGAATGGCTGTGAAAACCATATCTATTGAAGCGGTCGAATTCTTCCTGTGTTGGTATCCTGCGTTCAGTTGTCTGTGGAGTTGGCGATGCTAGTTGAGGCGAAGAGGTCCAGGTCTGACTATTGGGTTCTGGTGTAAGTATGGATGTCTGCGTGTAGGCTTCGTGTGTCGTGGTTGTAGTTTGGTTTGCCATTTGTTGAAGTGTGCGTTGAATTTTGTCCATGGAGGTTGTGGTGTAGTCGTCCAGTTCCCAGGTCGTGTTGGCGAGTCTTTCCAGGATTCTTACTGCTGCGTTGAAGTCGACATAATTTTGAAGAAGTCGTTGGTGGAGTGAAGGGACTAGTACTGTCAGCCAGTACGTACCGAGTAGAAAACACCCAGTCTAGTGTGGAGGTGGTTGGAATCTGTGTTTTCTGAGTCAGTCGATTTCCAATTTTAAGGCTGGTTTCCAAGATGGACTAAACTGCAATCCAGCGTCCCGGTTCAGTGTACTCTTCTCGGAGGAGATGGCCAGAGCCTCCTTAATCCTCCGTTCCCATAAACTGCTAAACTTAAACATAAACATAAATTAGCAAAGAAGGCAACCAACCAATATTCAAATCTGGGTCTTCTGCCAATCCAACCCAAGTCTCGGTAAACCTATGTACTATGTGCATTTCACATTTAACAGGGTACTTCTGAAACCACAAAAAGGAACCTTTCTCTATATTTATGTAGTTATGTTAGGAAGTTAAAAATGACTTCAAAGACAAAAAGGGTTCATGCCCTCAAAGCAATGAATCATTTTCAACTTTTCATAAATCCTTTCATGTAAACATTCATACGTAAAACCACAATTACAAATTGAAGTTCTGAATGTACAGCCAAACACAATTTTGAAATGACAAAACAAGGCTGGTTTAGATTTATTTAAAGAACTGGATATGGCGACATTTGCGTCTCTCTGTTTGCTTGGTGCACATATTAGTGCTATGTTTTTTTTTTTTTTTTAATTCTATTTATTTAATGTCGCTTTAACTTACTTGTCATATCACGACAGTTTTACAGTGATTACATTGTATTATAGTTTGTATCAAATGTGTTTACAGAGTTCCGTAACGTTACAAAAGTACAAAATTGTTTTAGAATATACATGATTTCCAAGTGCTTCTGTTATGTTATTGGGAACATTGGCTTCTATTCGCTGTTGTTGGTATTTCTTGCATTCTTCTATGATGTGCTTGACAGTGACGATTACATTGCAGGTGCTGCAAACAGGGGGTGAAGTTTTGCTGTGCAAGTAGCTGTAGGTTGGTTTAGTGTGTCCAATACGGAGACGGCTAATGAGAATTTGCAGTTGGTGCCTAAGCTTTGTTATTGGATATGGTACTATGTATTATGATTTAATTTCTTGGAGCTTGCTGGTGGACGTATCCACCTGGAGTGCCAGTTGAGATGTAATGTTTTCTTAAGATACATTATTACGTCGGTATATGGAGAACCGATGTCTGCCTGTTGTATTGGAAGACGAGTTGCTTCTTTTGCTGTAATGTCAGCTTGTTCGTTTCCAGGAATGCCTTGATGCGATGGGATCCAGATTAAGGTGACCCTTTTTGATTTTATCAGTATTTGGGTGTATTGGCCTTGAATTTCTTGTATTAATGGGTTTTTATTGTAAAGGTTTTGTAGGGCCATTATGGAAGACTGTGAATCAGTTAGAACTAGAAAATGAGAGTCAATTTCGTTATTTTTAATATTTTCAAATGCTTGTTTGATAGCATAGAGTTCAGAGGAGAAGACTGTATAAAACTTAGGTAAGGTATACAACATAGTGTGTGTGGGATAGACTACTTCACTGGCACAGCCAGCTTCATTTTTGGAGCCATCGGTGTAAATATGTATTTGGTCTGGGTATTTAGCGAATATTTCTTTGAAGAGTTGTTGATACTCAGTTCTGGAAGTTGAGCTTTTAGGATAGTTTAATAATTCATTATTGACTAGCAGAGTTCTGATCCTCCATGGTGGAATATCAGTTGGCATTGTTTTAGGTGATATTTTTGGGAGGGAAACATTGTTTTTGTTGAGATATTGCTTCACCCTTAGGGAAAAGGGTACTGTGTGGTTTGATGGGAACAGCCTTTGCTTCTGATGATATTTTAAGAATACATATGCATAAGTTCTTGAAAAGCCCAATATGCATGTGAGCAATTTCTTTCAATACTTCTGAATTAGTAACGTTCCAGATGAAGTAAAGAATAAGATGAAAAATTAATGTTTAAGCCCTCTCAGTTGATATACGTTGGCGGAAAAAAAAAATGCAACACCAGTAAGGACTGTGTTTATTAACACATGGGCATAATATGTGGATATTGAGAGGTTAAAGAACTGATGATTGATGTGTCATGGTCGGTGGACAACAGATGGCACTGCACAGCAGTGTCTCTATGCCTTCAGTGCCCACGGTGCAGGCAATCACTGTGGTACCCTAACAGTTGAATGGTGGTGTCAAACGACACTCTAGGGTGTAGTGATGCCACGACAATGCACATGTGCTCCTGTCTCACAGCTAGAGCCATTTGAACGGGGTCGAATTGTTGGCCTCCGCAAAGCTGGATGGACCTATTGACAAATTGCTGCACATCTTGGGCGCAATGTTTCGGTGGTGTGTTGTGTTTTCAGCAATGGTCTGTGGAACATTCTCACTCCCGTAGACCAGGTTCTGAGCGACCATGTTCAACGGATGCACGTCTGGATCGACGCATTGTACGGGCATCAGTGAGTGCCCGAACAGCATCCAGCGAGGCGATACGGGCTCAGGTAGCATCTGGAGTGTCAGCATGGACTATTGGAAACCGTCTTGTTGTAGAAGGACTCAAATCACGTGTGCCCCTAGCCAAATAAGGTACCTCTTACACCACAACACCATCATGCGCGTCTCCTCTGGTGCGAGAAAGGCCTCATTGAACAATGGAATGGCACTCTTTTGTCTTCAGTGATGAGAGTAGGTTCTGCCTGTATGCAAGTGAAGGTCGTGTACAACGTAGAGCTGGTGAGCGAACTCGTCCAGAGTGCATTCGCCTATGGCGCAAAGGCCCAACTCCTGGCATCATGGTGTGGGGTGCCATCACTTACAACTCGCGCTCACCTTTGGTGTTTGTTCAGGGACGTGAAACCAGTGCGAGCTACATCTAGCAGGTAATGTGTTGCTGCCATTTCTTCAACAGGAAGGTGATGTGCTGTTTCAACAGGATAACGCACATCCCCATACAGCTGCAGCAACGCAACGTGCTCTGCATGGTATACAACAACTGCCCTGGCCAGCACGGTCCGCTGATCTCTCTCCCATTGAACATGTATGGGACATGATGGGAAAGAAAGTGACTGGGTCTCCACGGCCAGCGACAACCATTGCCGAACTGCGACAACAGGTGCAAGATACTTGGGTCAGTGTATCACAGGATGCCATTCGCCACGTGTACGATTGTCTGCCTTAACGAATACATGCCTGTATTGCTGCCCGAGGGGGTTATTCCAAATATTGATAAAACTATTGGGACATATCTCCTTGTGACATGTCTACATCATTTGCGCTGATTTTGTTATCATAGGATACTATCATGACATATTACTGCTCACTTAACTCTGTGTTAAATTTAAGCAATCCTTGATGGTGTTGCATTTTTTTTTCCCGCCAGTGTGTATATATGAAATCAAACGTGTCTTAGAGAAGTTCCTGAACTGCAGCTTCAGAAACACTCTCCTTTGAATCGTGTGTCATGTGCATGTCAGGTTGCTTTCTGTGACATCACCCTCCCTCCAATTGCAATGCCCAATTTGCAGACTCCTGTCCTAAGTCGTTTCGAATTTCATTCAAAACCCATTTCAAATGAAAATAAAATGCTATTTAAAAATACAACTTTTTTTGTAAAACAAATATTATATCTTAGCAATCAATATTAATGAAAATCTTTAGTTCTTGTAGATGCAAAAAATGGCTTTAATGAGTGATACATTCTTCACATAACACTTATATGATCTTTCAAGATAATTTTTTCGTAATACTATTGCATCAGGAATTCTATTAGTATTGTACTTCTCTAAAAATTGTTGTGGTTGTTGTTTTCTAGTGCCTTGCATCTGGCAATGAAGCCATTAGCATTCGTGCTTTCCAATACTTTTGAACTGTAGTTTCTTCTGATCTTAATGCTTCATTGTTTGAATGTGGGATTTGAGTACTTCTGAATTGGTATATTAGCTCCTGCAAAGGCACTGCATAAATCCATAAAAAATTGATTTGAAACTGGTTTGGTTGGAGTTGTGATGATAAAAGACTGGACACTAGATATGTTTGCTAATTGTCGTTTCATCAATGTAATTTGTGAAGTAAATGCTGCATACTGCTCAACTTCAAACTCTTTTGAATACTGAACGTGTAATTTGAATATTAAAATATTTGTGAGTGAGCTAAGAGATGTGTATGGCACCAGTAAAGGGGCTCTATGTTTAGTTTAAGAATGCCATCATCCCCAAGAAATATATTGAGGGCTCCTTAAAATAGCTAAACCTTTAAGAACCATCGTTAAAATTTACTATAGAAATTCAATCCGAACAAAAACTCCCATTCCTAGACCTAAAAATCCAAAAATGCAACATAAGTCTCACTTTTGGCATATACAGAAAACTTACACATACAGATAACTATATAAAATCCAATGATTATAACCCAAAATCACACCAGTATGCTGTTTTCAACAGTTTGATAAATAGGATTCTTTACCTATCTCTCAACAGAACAGAATTCAGTAAAGAAAAGGAGACAACCCACAGAATAGCCAAAAAGAGTGGCTTCAATAAAAAATAAAAAAAAATAAAAAAATAAAAAAAAAAAAAAACAATAGACAAAGAATACAAAAGGCAAAAAAAATTGAACACAATACAAGAAACCACCAAACTGTCCACGGAAAAAGAAAACTGCAAGTACGCAAAGTTCAGATACCATCCAAAAGCCCACACTCAATTCCAGAAACTATTCAAAGATCACAACATTATTCTAGCACCTAAAAATCCATATTCCATCCAAAATCTACTACATTCTGAACTGACTATACTAGCAATAGAAAAATTGGGAATATACCAAATCAACTGCAAAAACTGCAACAAAATTGATATTGGAAAAACAAAAAGAAAATTGAAAATAAGGTCTAAATATCATCTTAGGGATATAAAGTATAAGCAAGTGGAAAAATCGGCAGTAGCAGTGCATTTTTGGCTAGAAAGCCATGAAATCAATCCTGAGCCTACATTGTATAAAAGCATATCTAATGTGAAACAACTAACAGCCTGGGAGAATATATTCATTCTGAAAAATGGAGGCAGAGTCTTCAACTTTGAGTTGCCCCTAAGTGACAGCCTCAGCTAGAAATTCCTGGAAAAGACACCAGAGGATGATAGCATTGCAGTCTCTATCACGACACTATTTTCCAGCAGTTGGCATGAGGTTGAGAATGAGAGCAAGTGAGCTCTCAAGACATGTTCCATTTTTAATAAGTGATGTAGTGTCAGTAAATCCAATTCACTTTACTATCTAGATATTAAGAATGGTTATTTAGACCTAAATTAACGAATGATAGAACTTACCACTTACGTTTTTATTATAGCAGTTGCTATACACAACATCGCCATCGGTCCCTAAAATTTCCTTCCCCATAATCCATTTATGCACAAGTTTTCTTCTTGAACTTTTCACAGGTGCCAAATTGACACTGGCTCCCTTCTAAGATTATATGGAGATGAAAACAAAGCTGTAAAAATGTAATTCTTTGCCTACACCTATGATTGGAGGGAATGGTCGTACGATTGTAGTGACCATGTGATCATCTGTGCACGTTGTCTAGAACAAGAACAGTATTGTTTTGCTGCTTACCAATGTTTGCGTAAGTTTATTCTGTAGTGCTTTTTTTTTTCAATTGTTCCATTTATACCCCTTCATTAACTTCAGTGGCCATTTTGGCATACCATATGTTTCACAGACGTACACCTATCTGTTGTATTCAAATAGCAAACATTTTCTTTTGCGTTTCTCTTTCAGGGAAGTTTGCCAGAGTGGTGGGGACTGTAGTTAAAGCCGATGTAACAAGGAAAAACAAAGGGTATGGTGGGAAGTCCCAAAGACATTACAATCATTGTCAAGCAATATCCCAGGAAACATTAATGGCTTACCTTTCACCTTTTCTCAGCAGTCAAATGGCATTGCAATCCCAGATTTTAGGGAGGCACATACATAAAATGCACGGTTATGCATGATAACATGATATTATGCACTAAAACCATAAGATGAGGATTTATATGCATTAAAAAGTGTAAATATGTTATATTAAACAAAACAACATCCAAAATATGCATTGTGTATGAATTTTGTCCTAAAAAGGCAAAAGTATGCAAACATGCACAGAAAAAATATTGTTATTTGGAATTTGTAAGTCATGAAATTAATAAATACATTTTAGCACTATAACCGAAGTATACAAAAGCATGCACTTGCATAGAAATCCAGACTTTACTTACTAGCATTTCCACTGGTAGCTCATTGGTGAGCTAGCTATGGTACCATTAAACTTCATCCCGCCTTGCACCGCACTGATTAAAAAGATATGTATATTTACTTTGCAACAGCTTCCTTGGCTAATCGCAGGTCTACTCTACAATTTTTCTTTCCATGCCTGGTGGCTATCCACAACCAGTGTAGAAGACCAAGCCAACTTGAATATATGTAGTTAATAGTCCTCAATGGCATATAGTCCTCAGACATGAAACACAGGATTGAAAGCCAATTAAACCATGGTTTATTTATTCCAATGTTCTGTCAGAAGCATTAGGCATCCTCCAATATAATGTCATATCACACGATGAATGAATGAATGAACAAATGAATGAATGAATGAAAAGGGTGCTCAGATGAGCTAGAGGTTCATAGACCTTAAAGTTACCCAACATTTGTCTTCTCAGGATAAGGGAAAACATTGGAAGAAAACCTTATCTGGTTAACTCACTATAACAGAGATTCATACTCGGGACTCTTGGATGTGAGGCAGACACGTTACCATCACACTACAGAGGCGGGCATCAGCCTTAGCTTTCTTCTTTTCTTGTTGTTGTGTAGACAGTCTAACAGTGTGCAACAGTGACAGAAAGTGAGACCTAAAAATATATATATTTATAGAATATGCTCTAGTGCCATACTGAATTGGTTAAGAATGACAGCATTTGTAAGTAATATCGTGCTCCTCTTTAGACAGTTGTTCTGGTGAGACTTATTAACCCAATGTTTTAATTTATACATATTGCAGCCTATCATCATCATAAGAAATCTGTTTACTCGGGAAGAAACTGTCTTCAACCCTTTAAGATCCAAAAGGCCAAGTGGTACTGCTACAGAAAATGACCACGAGTTTGTAGAAAAAATGAGCAATGAAACAAAACAAAACTGTGATTTTTGCTCATACAACAAAGACACAGCAGAGGATATTTTTGGAAGGTTGGTTTTTCCTTTGCAGTCTTCATACTGAGGTAAAAAATAAATGTACATAAGATATTTGCCCAAATAAGGGTGATTGTATTTGCATGTTCTTTCTCAGTAAAACAGGACGGAAAGTAGAGGGGAAACAGAACTGGTTAGAAACAGTGCAGTGCAGGGCAAGCAATTCCTCATAACGGCCACACATTGAAATGAAGGTTCTGTATATTAAAACTATTCAGTCTCAGGCTTTGTAAGCATGGTCAACTAAACATATATTTTATTTCCAATGTTTAAATGCACACTGTGGGACATCCTCAGTGGAAGCATTTTTCTTGCTCACATTTCCAAAAGCTTAATCTCATCAGTGAAGATTGGTATCCCATACTGTCACTGGTGAGGGGGAGTGAATAGCCATTATTGATTGGCTTGCTACACCTGTGATGGAGAGGAGCTTGTGGTGCAAGTACTGATGTGTTACACAAGTTCTGGAGTCCAGTGACTTGAATTATTTTGATTCTCTCATATTTTTATGTTATATGGGTGTTAGTATAATTAATAGCCACCTTTATGTATAATCTACCATAATACTGTTTGGTGGTGGTAAGATTTTTGTTTCTTCATATAACATGTAGTGATTATATACCGGGTGACTCAGCTGCCCATTGTTTTCCGGTTTTATGCAAACCGCATTTTATACTCTTAACATGCAAACATTGGCCCCATGTAAAATACTATCCAAGTATTTTACATGGATGTCTTGGATTACACACTCGACGAAATTAGTACTAATATAGATGTTAGATCATTGCCTTTTAATATACTCATAATTAGACAGCTGACATTTGCACCGCTACAAATCTGCACTGGGACCAGCGAATAGTTAAATGGAATATTTATCTGTGAAGTTACTATGTAGCTCAGTTGGAATGGGCGCACAACTCATAAGTAATCGGTGTACTATAGAGGTGATACAAATCCCCTGCATGTACTAATTTTTCTACTGTGTAATATTCACAAATAACATTGGTTGAAAATTGTTTTGTTTAAAGCTGTTATTATTTTAATTTGTAATTGTTTTATTTCCATTTTATGGTATTATTGTTGTATATGAGGATATCTCTCCCAGTATAGATGCTGAGCTGCTTGTGCTTTGGCTCTTGCTTCCCCATAGATCCAAAGCATGTCAATGTACTCATCTGTTGAATACATTGTGAAGGAATGGCACAAAATATTATGTATTATGTGACAGCACACGTGTGGAGAATGAAGGGAGTCAGCATTCATAATAACACACTGCATCAGTCCAATGGCATAGAAGCCATTATACCTATTCTATTACAAAATGCAGACTACCAAAAATTATTTAAATTATAATGTCCTAAACCTTTAGGGACTTTAAAATTAGATTATTGTGAATTTGGTTTGCAAGTTTTGATGAACATTAAAAAAAAACTGTACAACGACGAGACGCCAACCTGTGTCCCTGGGGTTAGCGCACAAGACATAGTCATAATTCTATTTAGCTATTTGGAGGCTTGACTGAAAGCACATTGTGAGTTCAACTGTAGAACTTGTATGCCAGGCGCTATACCATTGCCACTTCACACCTTTTTGTGGGTAATTTAGCCTTTTAAGACAGGTTTAAACCTTTGCTAGGCATTTTAAAATTATTGTGTAAGTGGCAAAAGCTATTATGCATGTTATTTGAGATGCACGAGACATAGTTTATGGCAAAATTTAAATAAACCATTATTTAATAATATGTGCACTTTGACTGTATGGGTGCATGATGGATAAGGCGTGCCCATAATTTGTTGCAGTGAACCCTTGGTTTAAGTTTGTAAAATTGGCTGGAAACCCGGAATTAACTCTCAATAAATGAGTTGTATGTTTTCGAGGTGTGCTTTAGCGAGGAGTATGTTCTGTCCCTTAACACACTGTTCCTCTAAATTTTGTGCATTTGTCTATCTAAGAACATCAAGCAATATGTCTTAGTAAGTGCAAAGCTGGACAAAGGCACATATGTCATTTCATGAGTAGCCTACCTTCCAAAACATAAGGGGCAGCTGACTCACCCGATGTAGTGACTGCATGCTCAGCCACTGTAGAGTGTTCAGTTTGTCCCAGGTGACAGTTGCTTTTTTCTGTTGTTTAAACCCCTCATTTATTAACTTTCTCTATTGCAGGATAAGAGGAAAATTTTCAGTTTCAGCCTCAAATACATTCAAGTTGGAAAGATGGCATGGATTGATTCTTAGTAAGAGTCATAATCCACTTAGCATTTCACAAGAAGAATTTCTGGATTTATTTAATACATCTTTGAAATGGTTCCACAAAGCACATAGTATGGACAGCACTTCAAGGTCTGTAGCAAAGATGGATAATATAATTGTTATGTATTTATAATTTCTAACAACAGTACTGGCCTTTTTGTAGATGTGTAATGTAAGACATCTGAACACAAGTTGTTATAGCAAACCTTGAGTTGCTCATAAAATGTTATTACACTTTTATTTTTCAGTTGGTGTGCTTTTTATATTTTGGTAGCACATCTTGTCATTCATGATTGTGGTATATTTAAAGTTTATTTAAATGAGTTGCATGGAAGTATTTAAAATTGATCAGTCATAAAATTAGTAAAGGTAATTCAACCAATGACTCTTTTACACTGTCACACATAACTGATGGCACATGTTTCTGGGCAATCATCACCTGCATATTGAATCAGTTTTTATTACGTTTGTTAATATTTTAAAATATTTTCTTTGTTAAAGTCAATTGCCAAGAGCATATCAGCACGGTTGATGTGACAGAATTTTGTCCTGCATGGGGCTGTCACTTTTAAGTATAATCGGTTTAGGCTGGGTTTAAACCTGTGACCTTGGGACCAGTGAACCAGCACCTAACCAACTGAGCCACCCAGATTGACCATTTGCCAATGATGATGCAATGGGACTATTGGTATGGATACAAAAACACGATGAAAAGCTCTTGGAGGCTTTTTTTACTGTAGTCCCCAAAATTTTCTTTATGCTCCCATTGTTAATTTTCTCAAATTCATTTTATTTGGTATATGCCCACCATTTTGTCCAGTGAAAGAATGTTTTATGGCATAATTGAGCACATTTCTGTTTTTAAAATGTATTCACTGGTGTCAAGACAGAAAGTTGTACAAAATCATTAGATGCTCAAGGCAAATGAGAAAATTAGTTCATTGTTTTTTTCAGTTGTTTATTTTCTCTACTATCCACATCTTTGCATTCTAATAAACTATATATATATATATATATATATATATATATATAGATTGCATGTTCTTTATCCCTGCATAAAGGGCAAATTACTTCTATTTCTCCCCTGTAACGTTTTAATCTCCATACACCCAGATTAAGCCATGCAATACCTCATCTTTGATTCTTATTCCACCCATGATATACATCTCTTTCCTGTCATTACTTCCAAAATTCATATAAAATGTTGTAGAACTTTGTTTCTTTCCATTGCCCATAAATTCTGTCCATATCTTCCAACTGGCATCTAACTAATTCCCAGAATCCTGTCAACATATTCTTTCTCCCTGGCCAAATATCACCCATTACATTTATTGTATGTTGGTGCCTGATTTCACCCAGTCAATTCTTTGAATCAATACACTTTTCTTGTACATCTTTCCATAATCAACCCTTGTACACTCACTTTGTCTAATTCTAACATAGCTCCTCCCCCTGTAGAGTTGTATGGAACTTAAAATCATTTTATGAAACATTTTTAATAACATGCTTTTCTTTTCCTCTGCAGCCAATTGGTCTCTATTCCATACAGCTACCTTGATTCCACTAAAGATTTATTAGCATGCTAATTAAACACACAAACTTATAACACCTCCTGTAGACTACGTGAACTAATTTCTGAAAGAAATATGAAATTATTTTTCTCCTCGTGGCTCACTTGATGTGTGACAATTTCAACAGGATCAGCTTCCCCTGTCAGTAATTTTTTAAGAAAGACCTAAATTATCAGATATATTTTTACTTTTGCAGCTATCCAATGTCAAGTTTTGATATATTGCCAAAGGGTGGTGCTAGTCAGTTTCATCCACATATACACACATTTCTTTCACCACATTATATGGACCATATGAGAGATAACCTGGATGCTGCACAAGAATATAGTAAATCTACTGGAGGAAACATGTGGCAGGATTTTTTGGAAATTCATTATGCCCTTGAGCTTGCAGTAATCTTTGGAGATGCAGTTGCCATTTCCCCACTGGTAAGTAACAGTGAAGATTTTCTGGAGTGGACAGCTTGTGCTAACTTTTGTTTGGTAATTATTTAGAACAGCTCTACACTTTTCAAGGTTTCAGCAAGATTGTCTTAAATGGGAGGAAATGCCAATTGAAACAGCTATTTAATCATGTAAGCAGAATAAATTGCCCTGTCTGTACTGCAAAATGGAAGTCTATTTAATTTCCACTATAATAAGTGTTTGCCAATATTTTATCGAACAGCAATTGTGGAGGTTGCAAACAAAACCGGTTAAATGCAAAAAAATTAAAAATTGAGGTTATGATTATGGTAGCTTTGGGTATGCAGCAATCTGAATATGTAATTGATTTTGTTTAAATTAATTTGGTCATATGCATGAAAAAACAGTGGGTAAAGTAGTATTTTCAATCAAAGCTAGACATATCCATAGCACATAAGTAATAATTCAATATTTATTTGTTTTGCATCAAATCCGGATAAATCCACAGTTATATAGATATCTTAGGCCGCCTCCGTAGCGCAGCTGGCAGCGCGCTTGCCTGTGGCGCGGAGGACCCGGGTTCGATCCCCGGTACCAGCATGGGGATTTTATCCCCTCTGGGAGGTCTGGCACGGGGTGCACTCAGCCTCGTTAGGTCCCGAGGGGACCAATTGAGGAGCTACTTGATGGAGAAGTAGCAGTCCCAGGTCGAGAAGACCACATAACTGGCCGGGAGGGCTCGGGGCGCTGACCACGTCCCACCCTCCAGTACTGCACCTCACCAATGACGCCTGTAGTGTGCAGAGGTGGGGGACGCAGCGGCTGGGCGGTAGGCCTTGGCCCTTCGTGGGCTGTCGCGCGGGGTTTACATTACATATAGATATCTTCCGTTCAAAATCGGTCATTCCCTCATTCTTGTAAAACTTTCTTTCCTTACTCTGCCTGCTACTATGGAGACATCTAAGTGTTTTCTCATTGGTATAATCCTATCAAAAACCGCACTACTTTACCTGCATGCATGACTCCTCAACAATGGACTCAATAATGGAAACAAGTACAAAGATTCAGTTGTTAATTGTATTTCCTTCTGCTTGCATGTTAGTGTAAATAGTTGCCAAGAATAATGGATAGTGAAAGTGTAGCTGTTGTTGATAGTAGTTGTTATGCCAGGAAGAAATGAAATGTAAGCTGAGTCTGCAAGGAAACTAATATATTTGTATAAAAGAAAGGACACTATTAAAAGGTATTTAATTTGCAAGGTATGAGGGTTGCAGAACTGCACATTTGAGGCATCTGTTGAAGCATTTTTCTGTTTTACAAGAAGAATAGAATGGAATAGAATTTATTCACGTTAAATACATTGAATTCATGATTTCGTCAAAAAGAAATAATACATACTGTAATAATCATTTACATTTCTGTATATACTATTTTTCCAAAATGATCAATAAAAAAGGAAAACTAAATACAATTGACACCAATCTTGGTCTTGAAGGCAGTCATCAGGCTTCCTTTTGAGCTGAAGTGCATTGCTGAGATGAACAGGATCCATGAAAAAGAACAAGCGTAATATCTTCATAAAAGCAACAATGGTTCAATACTATAAATTTAACTGAATGTGATGATTCATGCATTACTTTACAGATATGTGGATTGATGGCTTATATACCAGATTTACATGATTTGAAGACTAGAATTTTATATTCCTGTAATCATTTACAGTGAATGGTAAATTTCTTAAAAGAATATTTTTCATGGCCATCTTAAATGTTTTGTAATGAAATTCTCTGACATTATTTGGAAGATGATTGTACAAATTTATTCCTTGATGTGATATATATTTAAAACATCTGGTAAGTTTATGTGTGTTAAGATATATGTTGCTACATGTTCTTGTACTGTGATCATGTAAGGCTGCATTTCTTGTAAAGGGATTTGTTCCCCCCCCCCCCCCCTCCCTGCCCTGGAAGGTCTGGCACAGGGTGAACTCAGCCTCGTTAGGCCAATTGAGGAGCTACTTGATAAAGAAGTAGGGACCCCCAATCGCGAAGGCCACATAACCTGCCAGGAGGTCTCAGGGCACTGACCACATCCCACCCCCAGTTCTGCACCCCGCTCATCACGCCTGTAGTGGGCAGAGGTGGCGGACACAGTTGCCAGGTGGTAAGCGTTGGACCATGAAGGGCTGTTGATTTATAATTATCTTCTCCTCCTCCTCTTCTTCTTCTTCTTCTTCTTCTTCTTCTTCTTCTTCTTCTTCTTCTTCTTCTTCTTCTTCACTTCATGACATAGGCAATCTAGTGCCTATTCTGCCAAGAAGTCCTCCAGGCATCGTTTCCTGGGTCTGCCCACCAATCTCCTACCTTTAGGGTGATAATGCATTATTTATGATGATGGAGTTAATTTCCCCTGATGTTACCAATGTTAAACATATCATTTTGTCATTAAGTGTTTGAGGGAGAAAAGGAAGAGGAATATTTGCAGCTGCTATTGATCCTGCAACAACTTTACTGAAGTATTCATTCAATATCTTAGCTGTATCTTTAGGATTTTCAATGTTTTCCCTGTTTCTACTTATTCCAACTGTTTCTTTGGCCTGAGTGTTATTCTTTCGAAGGAAAGAATCCTTATGCCTAATAGTGTACAGCTTAATGTAATGCCTTAATAACACAGAATAAGTGCTGAAAAGAAGAAGAAATGTGAAGAGATTACTGGAGAAAGAATTTGATGAAAGCTGGACACAAAATCCAAGATTGTGTTTATATGATGAAATAATCGACAGAGAATATTTTGAAGAGAATGAAAATGATACCGTGCCAGTACTTCATGCAATTTAAATCTTCAGTGTGACTGTTTGGAACCAAATATAGGCCTCCATTTTTAAATCAGTGGTTCTTGTTCATATGCGTGCGCGTGTGTGTATATATGTGTGTGTGTGTGTGCGCGCGTGCGTGTGTTTATCTTGGTTCCTTCTATGCAGCACATCTTTTTTTCAAGTAGGGAACGTATCTAATAAGAAAATCAGTACTGAAAAAGACCTGATTATTTAAGACTGAACTCCCCCCCCCCCAGGGGCCTACTACGGTAGGTACAGGTTAGGCGCACTGCTGCTCTTCATCATCCTCTTCCCCTTCTAGGGTTATTATGCTTACAAGTTTGTAAGTCTTAGGTTCATAACTCCTGTCTCACCGGCAGGGATCTTTCCTATCTCCATGGTCCTGTCCCACGGTTTTCAGCGCGGCTGGATGGATGGATGTAGGTTTAAGGGCGCTCAACTGCATGGTCATCAGAGCCCTTAAAAAGCATTTCATGACAAAAGCCAGATTTCAGCGTGGCCCCCGACTTGTATGCTATTCGGAGGTCTCAGGTGCGAAGGTTGGGCGGACCCTTCACACTGCCCCCATGTGTAGCTTTAGGTGCGGAGCCCGTCTACACTGTCATGTACAACCACGTAGCTCTCTGAGGGCCTGGTCTGTGTTGATTCCCCGACGGCCGTGTGCCGTGGGGTTAGTATCACTGGCCGGACGTGTTACCGCTGACGGGGGACGGAGCCCCCCTGAATCCACGCTGACTCCGTTGAGGGGAGCCACAGGCGGTTATTCCTGTGGTAGGGGCATAAAGCCAGGGTGTGTATGGTAACGGTATACCCATGCGGACAAGCAGTGGAGACCGGAGGGTAGTCCTGAAGTACGCCTTGAGGTCAGTCATGGAGGGTTATCCATGGCGGCACAGACCGTGGAGATTTTAGCGTCTTTTATCTTTGACCCCCGGATGGCAGGCTGACACCGACGGTTCCGGAAGGAGGTCCAAATCATCGTGCATTCGCGCAAACTCCCTCTATTTGATAGCTTTCTGGTGATGACCTTGGCCTGTGAACGGAAGACGATGAAGGATGTAAGCCCGTTTTATATTACAAAAGAACTGGACTGGATTTGTGGCCCGGTAAACAATGCGGCACGTTTGAGAGACGGTACGTTATTGAGGTACTTAATGCAGACCAATCGCAGAAGTTGCTCAAGGTGACTTTGTTGGGCTCCTACTCCATTAGGGTAGCCCCACATAAATCCTTGAACACTTGCAGGGGAGTTGTAACGACCTCCAGCGTAGACGATCTGACGAATGATAAAATTGTAACGTGTATGTCAGATCAGCGAGTGTGTCAGGCGTACCGTCTCACGCGAAAATATGATGGTAAAGAGTTGGCTTTGCGCACCGTTTTCCTTACGTTTAAGGGAACTCAATTGCCCGAGTACATCTACTATGGCTACGAGCGTGCCGCAGTACGTCAGTATGTGCCGAATCCTCTGCGGTACTTCCAGTGCCAGAAGTTTGGACATACAAAGACATCGTGCGTCCATCCTGCTGTCTGTGAGCATTGTGGCGTGCTAGCACATGAGGGCACGGCGTGTACCCGTGACCCTTAACTAGTGTTAACTAGTTCGTGTCAGTGTGCAAAGTTTCTGGAAGAGAAACGCATCCAGGAGCTACGAGTGAAGGAACACCTTACGTTTCCAGAGGCGCGTCGTCGCTTTGAGCAGCTGAAACCTGCGACCACAAGTTATGCCTTAGCTGCCCGACGCGCTCCTGCCAACACTGTAGCGATTCAGCATGTTCCTGTGTCAGATGCTTCCATACAGACAGACCTACCACCGAGTACCGCTCCACTGTCTCGTGCCACACCTGCACCGGCTACGACATTTACAGCCGTGCAGACCATAGCCCCCAAGACAACTAGTCGTAGCCAGCCTGTTGACAGCCATTGTTCTAGACCTACTGTTCGCGCTAGCAGTCGCACATCCTCTACGAAGTACCGCTCCGCGAGCCGCGGGGATCTTCCGACTACCGAACATCGGAGGAGTCACCAGAGGATGGCGAAATTCACCTCCTCCGTCCGAAGTAGGTTAAGGTAAAGATGAAGACCAATCACTTATCTCTTTACCATGGAAATAATCCACTGGAATGTTAATGGGTTCCGAGCACGTGTTCCGGACATCCAGTATCTCGTTTCTCAACGCTCTCCATCAGTCGCCTGTCTACAAGAAACCCATTTGAAACCTAATCTTGCCTTATACCTTTGTGGTTTTTCAGCATTTAGACATGAATGTGCAGCTGATAGGCGAGCGTGCGGTGGTGTTGCTATTCTGGTGACGCATCACATCTCTGTCACCAGTATACCACTTAAGACGCCGCTGCAAGCTATAGCGGTCCGTGTACAGCTGCAGAGCCTCTGTTTCTCTGTTTGCAATATCTGTCTGCCACCCGTCAGTTTCGTATACGAGAACGGTCTACGGACTCTTTTGGCACAGATTACGCCACCGCTCATCTTTCTCGGCGATCTGAATCCCAAGCACACTTACTGGGGCTCCGACACTGACGATGCTCGTGGGTGCCTTGTAGCATACGTTTGCGATATGGCCGGCTTAGTCCTATTAAATACTGGCGTGCCTACCGTTCTATCATTTGCCTATGGTACACACTCCGCGCTAGACGTTTCTTTTAGTAGCCCGTCACTAGTACCTCTACTTGATTGGTCGGTACTTTCCGACTTATTTGGCAATGATCATTACCCCATTAACATTCTCGTATCTGGCCACCATTGTGCGCCAACACGATATCCTCACTGGATCATTTCCAAGGTTGACTGGGGGAAATTCCGTTTCCTCATTCACTTGACCGACGATGCTTTTACCAACATTGACGACATGGAGTATTTTACTTGCTCTATCCTTCTCGCAGCAGATTACAGCATTCCTCGAGGTTTCTCTACACCAGTCACGTTCCTGTGCCTTGGTGGTCGGAGGAATGCCGTTTGGCTATTAAAGCACGCAAGCGTGCTCTGCGTATTTTTACGTTACATCCTGCGGAGGCGAACTTGGTAACTGTTAAACGTGCGCATGCCAGGCCACGCTTTATACTTCGCGGTTCTCGAACGGAAGTCCTGGGAAAACTACATCTCTTCCCTTTCCCGTCGAAGTTCGGCGCAAAAGGTATGAACTGCTGTCCGGCGTATGCAAGGCAAGTATCGCTGGACGATTATTCCCGGTCTTGCCGTACAGGGCTCGCATTACACCAGCGAGCAGGATATAGCCGACGCCCTTGCTACTTCGTTCGCTGCTACTAGCCAAACTGATAGCTACGATAGAGCTTTTATATCTATCAAAGAATCTGCAGTCCGGATAGTTTTCGATTTTAAGAGCGACTCTAATGAACCGTACAACGAACCCTTTGCAGAAGCGGAGCTGGCGCATTCTTTGCCCATCGCAAAGGACTCTTCTCCTGGTCCTGATGACATCCACCAACAAATGCTGCTTCATCTTCCACCTGCGGCTCTCTCCTTCGTGCTGAGCATCTATAACCGCATCTGGTTTCAGCAGGTTTCCCCATCTTCCTGGCGAGAGGGTATTGTCATTCCTAACCCTCGACCTGGAAAAGACCGGACACTTCCCTCTAGCTACCGCCCTGTTTGCCTGACGAGTGTTGTTTGCAAGACCTTCGAAGGTATGATTAACACTCGCTTAGTGTGGTGGCTAGAGACGAATAAGGTGCTGAGCAATGTTCAGTGCGGTTTTCGTTGCCATCGCTCCAGTGTCGACAACCTGACACGCACGGAAGCTTATCCTCAAAATGCCTTTCTGCTGAAGCAGCATGTGGGTGTCTTCGATCTGCAGAAGGCCTACGACAGGGGAAGACAGGTAACGCTGCTGTGACGTCAGCTCACTCAGCTCACATGCTCCCAGCGAAAGCCAGTTGAACGTGTGACGTCACAGTGGGCAAGAGGTAATGGCATATGGGACGTCGTAATTTTAATGCTGACTTTCAATTAAGGAATAGTCACAGATTATAAATAATTACATTTCGGCTTTATGCCATATATATATATTTCTGTTCTATGAAATTATAACTATTTTGCCTGAGCTATACAGAACAATTAGGTGGACATTTTCCGACGTTTGCCGATGTTAGGGCGTAATGTACGGCACATTTGTAACCGAAGACTGCATGTCAGATTGTGATCTGACAATATGCCTCGGAATTTTGACTTAGAAAGGTTCATAACAGAAAAGAATTGTTCGCACACATACGTAGAACCAAACATACATAATATCCGTGCAACAAGGGCATACAACTTCAGAAATCTGGTTTGAGGAACATTCTTATAATAATCAGCCAAGTCTTCCTTGTGTTTATATTTGTCCAGCAAATCGTCGCACTGTAAATTTATCAATTCAATTTGCTACCTGCTAGAAACATTGTTAATATCCAATGAATACGGGGTCGCAAAGATCTGAAACGTAGTTGACAATGTTTCTACATCTTGAAGCCTGGTCTCAAACTAGTGTGAAACACGGGGAACTGAACACAAACGCAAAACCACTACACACCACACTACACAACGTCAACAAAAACACAAAATAAAAACAAAATTCGCACTAACGCCGTTAAGATCCCTCAAACAACAAATAAACACCCTCAGACTAGGCTGAAGAGGGTTCTCCCTAAACAGCCAGGGCAAATTGTAAACATGCCCAAATAATATTTTCATATTCATTCAGTTTCGTGCAAGTAGCGCCGCTGATCTAGGCAGCATAGCAATACACCGCTCTCGCCTGACGTCACACGAACGTACAGGCTGGCTCTTCGTTTAAATACGTCACACGGCCCGAAGTTGTCTTCCCCTGCTGTATGTTGACGACTTTGCTATATACTACCCCTCCTATAATCTTGAGCACATGGAACATCAACTGCAGCTGACCTTAACATCCATCGCTAACGCTAAGTGGGCATTTGGCACCAGCTTTCAGTTCTTCCGTGTGAAAACACAGTGTGTCCACTTCCATCGATTTCGTGGTGTACATCCTCCCCCTGATCCTCATTTGCGTGGCACACTTCTGCCGTTTGTTCCGCACCATACGTTCTTGGGCGTTCACCTCGACAGCACACGCAAATGGGGGCACCATATTCGCCATCTTCATGCTTCCTGCGATCGTTCGCTTCGAGGAATCAGGGTTTTTTCTGTTGCATCTTAGGGCGGCGATCGCACGGTAATGTTGAGGCTGTATCGCTCATGGGTCCGGACCAAACTAGACTATGGCTGTTTTATTTATGGTGCGGCGTCTGCCTCTAAACTTCGTCTTTTAGATACTGTTCATCATACGGGTATCCGTCTTGCCATTGGAGCTTTCTGAACTAGTCGAGTCGTGTCTTTATGCTGAGTCTGGTGAACCTCCATTGTCTATCCGGCGTTCGTTGCTGCTCTGCTCTTATGTAGCCCGTTTGGCAGCTCGTGACCTGGTCATTCATCATTTCAATGTGTATTGCGTCCAGATCTTGCGCACTGTTAACTGCAAAATATATCTTGCTCCTGTGGTATGAGGCTTCAAGAACTGCTTTCCGCACATGCCCTCTGACTGCCTGCGGTAGAGCAGTCTTCTCTTGGCCGTTATCCTCCCTGGCAGCTCCAGTGTGCCCGCTTCGACCTGGAGCTTTTGGGTTCTGCTAAGATACCTACATTCAGTGTTTTGCCAGCTTTTTGCCGAAATCCTGGACTGTTATCCAAATTGCACTCCAGTATTTACAGACGGCTCCCAGGTGGGGGTTACTACAGAATGCAGTTTCGTGTGTAACGGTGAGGCTAACCAGTACTGTCTTCCGGACTATAGTTCCGTTTTTGCTGCCGAGCTGTTTGCCATCTTTTATTTTTTACTTTTTATCTCCAGTTCAACTCCTGGAAATTTTATTATCTGTTGCAACTCTTTGAGCCCTGTGCAGGCATTGCAACAGTTTGTTGGCATCTCGGCACTGTTTCTCAAAATACAGGCACTTGTATCACAGTTGCTATCTCGCGGATACCAGTTCGTTTTCACCTGGACCCCAGGCCATGCGAGTATTCCCGGCAATGAGGAAGCGGATGCAGCTGCTAAGTTTACATGTCGCTTGCCGGGATTATCAACGCGCACACTGCCTTAGACAAATGTGTGGCAGTACTTCCGTCATCATCTATTAGCTGTATGGCAGGAATCATGGGAAGCACTGGCTAGTACTCAATTGCAGGCAGTTAAGGACGGTGTTCAACCCTGGGTGACCTGCAACATGCGAGCCACTCGTGGCCACCTTTTGGGTGGTGACTCAGTGCCTGCCTGTCCGGCATGTGATATAGAACTGTCTGTCGCACATGTATTACTAGATTGTCTGCGATATGCTCGTGAGTGCCAGTCTATTGGTCTAGAATCTACTCCAGCCTCCATTCTGGGTGAACGACCCAGTGTCGTTTAGGATTAAATCTTAAGAAATTAAAAGTGGTCTTACATCAGGAAGAACAGGGGTTTAAAAACCAAAATAAACACCACACACACACTCACACTCACTGACCTACCCACCCACCCACCCACCCACCCACCCACCCACTCACACACCCATTCACTCACTCACTCACCCACCCACTCAAACACTGAATAGTTTTGCCAAGTCAAAAATTAAAACATTCAATTCTTTAAATCACATTCAAACAGAAACATCATTCAAATATGATTAATGTGTACAATATTCTTTTGTTTTTCAGTTGAACTGTTTTCAAATTTGTAGATTGTTTATGAGCACTTAAACCATTTTTAAATGTTAATAGAAAGTAATTTTGAGATTGCTTTATAAAGTTATACCACAATGGAAGCAAAATAAGTCTGTGGTATGTTATACTCTAAGACAGCGTTGTCCAACTTTCTCATGTGCTCAGGTACATTTAACTCATGTCTCGAACGTTTGATGACTTGGTCTCGGACGTTTCACGACTTGGTCTCGGTCGTTTCACGACTTGGTCTCGGTCGTTTCACGACTTGGTCTCGGGCGTTTGACGACTTAGTGTCGGACGTTTGACTTGGCCTCGGACATTTCAGGACTTGGTGTCGGAGATTTGAAGACTTGGTGTCGGACGTTTCACGGCTTGGTGTCGGACGTTTGACGACTTGGTCTCGGACGTTTCACGACTTTGTGTCAGACGTTTGACGACTTGGTTTCGGACGTTTGACGACTTGGTCTGGCACGTTTCACGACATGGCCTCGAACGTTTGACGACTTGGTCTCGGACGTTTGACCACTTGGTCTCGGAAGTTTGACGACTTGGTCTCGCACGGTTCACGACTTGGCCTCGGACGTTTCACGACTTGGTCTCGGACGTTTCACGACTTGGTGACGGACATTTGACGACTTGCTGTCGGACGTTTGACGACTTGGCCTCGGACGTTTGACGACTTGGTCTCGGACGTTTGATGACTTGACCTCGGACGTTTCACGACTTAGTGTCGGACGTTTGACGGCTTCGTGTCGGACGTTTGACCACTTGGTCTCGCACGTTTCACGACTTGGTCTCGGACGTTTGACGACTTGGTCTCGCACGTTTGACGACTTGGTGTCGGACGTTTGACGACTTGGTCTCGCACGTTTCACGACTTGGTGTCGGACGTTTGACGACTTGGTCTCGCACGTTTCACGACTTGGTGTGGGATGTTTGACGACTTGGTCTCGCACGTTTCACGACTTGGTGTCGGACGTTTACGACTTGGCCTCGGACGTTTCACGACTTAGTGTCAGACGTTTGATGTCTTGGCCTCGGACGTTTCACGACTTGGTGTCGGACGTTTCACGACTTGGTGTCGGACGTTTGACCAGTTGGCCTCGTACGTTTGACGACTTCTCTTTTTAAAATTTTGAACTGCTTCAAAATTTGAAAGTTTTTCAAAGCAATGAAGTTTTTCAAAATTTGGAATTTCTTTAAAATTTGGAATTTTTTCGAAATTTGTAATTTTTTCGAAACTTGAAATTTTTTAAAAAATTGAATGTTTTAAAATTTGGATTTTTTGTCTAAATTTAGAATTTCATTAACAATTAAGAAATTTTCAAAATTTTGTATTTTCAAAATTTGAATTATAAAATTTCCATTTTTCGAAGTTTCTAAAATGTCACTTAAAATATGAAATTTCACGACTTGGTCTCGGACGTTTCACGACTTGGTCTCGGACGTTTCACGACAAGGTGTTGGATGTTTCACGACTTGGTCTCGGACCTTTGACGACTTGGTCTTGGACGTTTCAGGACTTGGTCTCGGACGTTTGACGACATCGTTACGGACGTTTCACGATTTGGTCTGGGACGTTTGACGACTTGGTCACGGACGTTTCATGACTTGGTCTCGGTCGTTTGACGACTTGGTCTTGCACTTTTCACGACTTGGTCTCGGACGCTTGACGACTTGGTCTCGGACGTTTGACGACTTGGTTACGGACGTTTCACGACTTGGACTCGGACATTTGACACCTTGGTCTCGGGCGTTTCAAGACTTGGGGTCGGACGTTTCACGAGTTGGTCTTGGACGTTTGACGACTTGGTCTCGGACCTTTGATGACTTGGTGTCGGACGTTTGATGACTTGATCTCGAACGTTTGACTACTTTGGCTTGGAGTTTTGACGACTTCACCTTGGACACTTCACGACTTGGACTTAGACGTTTGATTACTTGGTCTCGGACATTTGACGACTTGGTTTAGGACGTTTCACGACTTGGTCTAGGACGTTTGACCACTTGGCATTGGACATTTGACAACTTGGTCTTGGACGTTTGACGACTTGGTCTCGGACGTTTGACTGCTAGGTCTCGGAAGTTTGACCACTTCGCCTCAGACCTTTGACGACTTGGTCTCGGACGCTTCACGACTTAGTCTCGGACGTTTGACAACTTGGTCTCGGACGTTTGACGGCTTGGTCTCGGACGGTTGACGACTTGGCCGCGGACGTTTCACGACTTGGTCTCGGACGTTTCACGATTTGGCCTTGGACGTTTCACGAGTTGGTCTCGGACGTTTCCAAACTTGGTCTCGGAAGTTTCAAGAGTTGGTCTTGGGCGTTTCTCGACTTGGTCTCGGACGTGTCACGACTTGGTCTCGGAAGTTTCACGACTTGGTCTCGGATGTTTCACAACTTGGCCTCGGACGTTTGACGACTTGGTCTCGGACGTTTGACGGCTTGGTCTGGGGCGTTTCATGACTTAGTGTCGGACGTTTGACGACTTGGTCTCGCACGTTTCACGACTTGGTGTCGGACGTTTGACGACTTGGTGTCGGACGTTTGACGACTTGGTCTCGGACGTTTCATGAGTTAATGTCGGACGTTTGACGACTTGTTGTCGGACGTTTACGACTTGGTCTCGGAAGTTTAACAGGTTGGCCTCGAACGTTTCACGACTTGGTGTCGGACGTTTGACAACTTGGTCTCGATCGTTACACGACTTGGTCTCGGACTTTACTCGACTTGGTCTCGGACGTTTAACGACTTGGTCACGGAGGTATCACGACTTGGCCTAGGACGTTTCACGACTTGGTGTCGGACGTTTGACAACTTGGTCTCGATCGTTACACGACTTGGTCTCGGACGTTTGACCACGTGGTCACGAACGTTTCACGACTTGGTCTCGGACGTTTGACAAGTTGCTCCCGGACGTTAGACGACTTGTTCTCGGACGTTTGACGACTGGGTCCCGGACGTTTGACGACTTGTTCTCGGACGTTTGACGACTGGGTGTCGGACGTTTGACGACTTGGTCTCGGACGTTTGACGACTGGGTCTCGGACGTTTCTCTACTTGGTGTCGCACATTTGGCGACTTGGTCGTGGACGTTTCACGACTTGGTTTTAGACGTTTGACGACTGGGTCTCGGACGTTTCACGACTTGGTCTCGGACGTTCACGGCTTCGTCTCGGACATAAGATAAGTTGGTCACGGACGTTTCTCGAATTGGTCTTGGACGTTTACGAGTTGGTCTCGGAGGTTTGAGTACTTCGGCTCGGACGTTTGAGGAGTTGGTCTCGGGCGTTTCAAAACTTGTTGTTGGACGTTTGACGACTTGGCTTCGGACGTTTCACGACCTGGTGTCAGACGTTTGACGACTTGGTTTCGGACGTTTCACGACCTGGTGTCGGACGTTTGACGACTTGGCCTCGGACGTTTCGTGAGTTAGTGCCGGACGTTTGACGACTTGGTGTCGGACGTTTGACGACTTGGTCTCGGACGTTTCACGACTTGGTCTCGGACGTTTCACGACTTTGTGTCTGTCGTTTCACGACTTGGTCTCGGACGCTTGACGACTTGGTGTTGGTCGTTTGACGACTTGGTCTCGGACGTTTGACGACTTGGTTGCGGACGTTTGACGACTTGGTCTCGATCGTTTCACGACTTGGTGTCGGACGTTTCACTACTGGGTCATGGACGTCTCACGACTTGGTCTCGGACGTTTGACGACTAGGTCTTGGACGTTTCAGGACTTGGTCTCTGACGTTTGACGACTTGGTCTCGGACATTTGACACCTTGGTGTCGGACGTTTCACGACTTTGTCTCGGACGTTTCCCGACTTGGGGTCGGAGGTTTGTCGAATTTGTCTAGGACTTTGGACGACTTGGTCTTGGACGTTTGACGACTTGGTCTCGGACCTTTGATGAAAGGGTGGCGGACGTCTGATGACTTGTTCTCGGACGTTTGACTACTTTGTCTTGGACGTTTGACGACTTCACCCTGGAGGCTTCACGACTTGGACTCGGGCGTTTGATTCCTTGGTCTCGGACATTTGACGACTTGGTCTAGGACGTTTCACGACTTGGTCTAGGACGTTGGACCACTTGGCCTTGGACATTTGACGACTTGGTCTTGGACGTTTGACGACTTGGTCTCGGACGTTTGACAACGGCCTAGGACATTTTACTGCTAGGTCTCGGACGTTTGACAACTCGGTCTCGGACGTTTGACGTGTTGCTCTCGGATGGTTGACGACTTGGCCGCGGACGTTTCACGAATTGGTCTCGGACCTTTCACCATTTGGCCTTGGACGTTTCACGACTTAGTCTCGGAAGTTTCACGACTTGGCCTTGGATGTTTCACGACTTGGCCTCGGACGTTTGACGACTTGGTCTCGGACGTTTCACAAGTTGGTCTCGGACGTTTGACGGCTTGGTCTGGGGCGTTTCATTACTTGGTGTCGGACGTTTGACGACTTAGCCTCGGACGTTTTACGAGTTGGTGTCGGACGTTTCACGACTTGGTGTCGGACGTTTCATGACTTACTGTCTGACGTTTGACGACTTGGTGTTGGACGTTTACGACTTGGTCTCGGACGTTTAACGACATGGTCACGGAGGTTTCACGACTTGGCCTAGGACGTTTTACGACTTGGTCTCGGACAAGCTTGGCGATTTGGTCTCGGTCGTTACACGGCTTGGTCTCCGACGTTTGGCTACTTGGTCACGAACGTTTCACAACTTGGTCATGGACGATTGATTGGTTGGATTTGGTTTAAGGGCGCTCAACTTCTAGGTCATCAGCGCCCTATGGACGATTGAGTACTTGGTCTCTGACACTGAGGACGTGGTCTCGGATGTTTGACGACTTGGTCTCGGAAGTTTCACCAGTTGGCCTCGGTTGTGTGACAACTCCGTCTCGGACGTTTGACTTCTCGTTTTAGAAATTTGGAACTCCTTCAAAATTTGAAATTTTTTCAAAATTTGGAATTTTTGAAAATTTTGAATTTATGAAAATTTTTCATTTTATTAAAATTTGGAATTCTTTAAAAATTTGGCATTTTTTCAAAATTTAGATTTTTTGTCAAAATTTGGGTTGTTTTTCAAAATGTTGAATGCTTTTCAAAATTTGAAATGTCAAAAGTTCCATTTTTGAAAGTTTTTTTGTGTTTTGTAATTTCGTAAGTGCGACTATTAAAATTTGAAATTTCACGACCCTGCCTCGGATGTTTGACGACTTATTCTCGGACGTTTGACGACGTGGTCTTGGACGTTTGACGTCTTGGTCTCGGGCCTTTAACGACTTGGCCTCCGACGTTTGACGACTTGGTCTCGTACGTTTGACGACTTGGTGTCGCATGTTTCACCACTTGGTCTCGGTCGCTTCACGGCTTGGGCTCCGACGTTTGAAGACCTGTTTCTCGGACGTTTGAGGACCTGGTCACGGACGTTTCACGACTTGGTCTCGGACGTTTGATGACTTGGTCTCGGACGTTTAACGGCTTGCCTCGGACGTCTGACGAGATGGTCACGAACGTTTCACGACTTGGTCTCGGACGTTTGACGACCTCCTCCCGGACGTTTGACGACTTGGTCTCGGACGTTTGACGACTGGGTCTTGGCCGTTTGACGACTTGGTCTCGGACGTTTCTCGACTTGGTGTCGGACATTTGACGACTTGGTCTTGAACGTTTTACGACTTGGTCTCAGACGTTTCACGACTGGGTCGCGGACGTTTGACCACTTGTCTCGGACGTTTCACGACTTGGGCTCGGACGTTTGACGACTTGGGCTAGGAAGTTTTACGACTTGGTCTCGGAAGTTTCTCGACTTGGTTTTGGACGTTTGAGGACTTGGTATCGGACGATCCAAGACTTTGTGTCGGACGTTTCACGTCCTTGTCTCGGACGTTTCACGACTGGGTCTCGGATGTTTGACGACTTGGTCTCGGTCGTTTCACGACTTGGTCTAAGACGTTTGACGACTGGGTCGCGGGCATTTGACCACTTGGTCTCGGACGTTTGACGACTTGGTGTCGGACGTTTGACTTGGTCTCGGACGTTTCATGACTTAATGTCGGACGTTTGTTGACTTGGTGTCGGACGTTTACGACTTGGTCTCGAAAGTTTCACGAGTTGGCCTCGGACGTTTCACGACTTGGTGTCGGACAAGCTTAACGATTTGGTCACGGTCGTTCCACGGCGTGGTCTCGGACGTTTCACGACTTGGTCACTAACGTTTCACGACTTGATCTCGGACGTTTGACGAGTTGCTCCCGGACGTTTGACGACTTGGTCTCGGAGGTTTGATGACTTGGTCTCGTAGGTTTCAGGACTTGGCCTCGGAAGTTTGTCGACTAGGTCTTGTACGTTTGACTTCTCTTTTTTGAAAATTTGGAAGTGCTTCAAATTTGGATATTTTTGAAAGCTAGCAATTTATTCAAAATTTGAAATTTTTTTGAAAATTTGGAATTTTATCGAAATTTATAATTGTTTCAAAATTTGAAATTGTTAACAAACATGGCATTTTTCAAAATTTGGATTACAAATTTCCATTTTTCGAAGTTTTTATTTTGAAATTTGTTAAATGTGACCTTTAAAATTTGAAATTTCACGACTTGGTCTCGCATGTTTGCCGACTTTGTCTCAGTCATTTCACGGCTTGGTCTCGGACGTTTGACAACCTAGTCACGGACTTTTCAAGACTTGGCCTCGGACGTTTGACGACTTGGCCAGGGAAGTTTGACGACTTGGACTCGGACGTTTGACGACTTGGTGTTTGACGTTTACGACTTGGCCTTGGACGTTTCACGACATGGTGTCGGTTGTCTGAGGACTTGGTGTCGGACGTTTGAGGACTTGGTGTCGGACGTTTGAGGACTTGGTGTCGGACGTTTGAGGACTTGGTGTCGGACGTTCGACGACTTTGTCTTGGACGTTTCATGACTTAGTATCGGACGTTTGACGACTTGGTCTCAGACGTTTGACGACTGTGTCTTGGACGTTTGACGACTTTGTCTCGGACGTTTGACGACTTGGGCTAGGAAGTTTCCCGACTTGGTCTCGGACGTTTCTCGACTTGGTGTCGGACGTTTGACGACTTGGTATCGGACGTTCCAAGGCTTGGTGTCGGACGTTTCACGTCTTGGTCTCGGACGTTTGACGACTTGGTCTCAGACGTTTGACGACTTGGTCTTAGACGTTTGACCACTTGGTCTCGGACATTTCACGACTTCGCCTCGGACGTTTGACGTCTTGGTCTCGGACGCTTGACGACTGGGTCTGGGAGATTTGACCACTTGGTCTCGGACATTTAACGACTTGGTTTCGGACGTTTCAAGGGGTTTGTCTCGGAGGTTTCACGACTTAGCCTCGGACGTTTCACGACTTCGTCTCGGACGTTTGACGACTTGGTCACGGACGTTTCACGAGCTGGTCTCGGAGGTTTCATGACTTGGTCACGGATGTTTCATGACTTAGTGTCGGACGTTTGACGACTTGGTGTCGGACGTTTGACGACTTGGTCACGGATGTTTCACGACTTGGTCTCGGTGTTTGACGACTTGTTCACAGATGTTTAACGACTTGGTGTCGGCCGTTTGACACCTAATTCTCTTACGTTTCACGACTTGGCCTCGGACGTTTGACGACTTGGTGCGGGACGTTTGAAGACTTGGTCTCGGATGTTTCACGACTTGGTGTCGGACGTTTGATGACTATGTGTCGGACGTTTAACGACTTGATCTCGGACATTTTACGACTTGATGTCGGACGTTTTACGACTTGGTCACGGACGTTTCATGACTTGGTGTTGGACGTTTGACGACTTCGTGTAGGACGTTTGACAATTGCGTGTAGTACGTTTGACGACTTGGTCTCGGAAGTTTCACGAGTTGGGCCTGGGACGTGTGACGACTTGGTCTCGGACGTTTCACGACTTGGTCTCGGAGGTTTCACGACTTGGCCTCGGACGTTTCTCGACTTGGGCTCGGACGTTTGACGACTTGGTCTCGGTCGTTTCACGGCTTGGGCTCGGACGTTTGACGACTTGGTCTCGGTCGTTTCACTTCTTGGTCTTGGATTTTTCAGGACTTGGTCTCGTTCGTTTCATGACTTGGTCTCGGACGTTTCACGACTTGGTCTCGGACGTTTCGCAACTTGGTCTCGAACGTTTGACTACTTGCTCACGGACGTTTCAAAAATTTGTCTCAGAAGTTTGAGGACTTGGTGTCGAATATTTCGCGACTTGGTCTCGGACGTTTGAGGACTTGGTCATGGATGTTTCACGACTTGGTCTCGGAGTTTGGCGACTTGGTCACATACGTTTCACGGCTTGGTGTCCGCCGTCTGACACCTTGGTCTCATACGTTTCACGACTTGGCCTCGGACGCTTGACGTCTTGGTCACGAACGTTTCACGACTTCGTCTCGGACGTTTGACGACTTCGTCTGGGACGTTTGGCGACTTGGTTTCGGACGTTTGACGACTTGGTCTCGGACGTTTGACGACTGGGTCTCGGTCGTTTGACGACTTGGTCTCGGACGTTTTACGACTTTGTCTCGGACGTTTGGCGACTTCGCCTGGGACGCTTCACGAGTTGGTCTCGGACGTTTCTCGAGTTGGTTTCGGACGTTTGACGACTTGGTGACGGACGTTTGGCGACTTGGGCTAGGACGTTTCCGGACTTGGTCTCGGACGTTTCTCGACTTGGTGTCGGACGTTTCACGACTTGGTATCGGACGTTCCAATACTTGGTGTCGTACGTTTCACGTCTTGGTCTGGGACGTTTGACGACTGGGTCTCGGGCGTTTGACGACTTGGTCTCGGACGTTCGACTACTTGGTCTCGGACATTTGACGACTTTGTTTCGGACGCGTCACGACTTGGTCTCGGACGTTTCTCGACTTGGTGGCGGACGTTTCTCGACTTGGTGGCGGACGTTTGACGACTTGGCCTCGGACGTTTCACGACTTGGTCTAGGACGTTTCACGACTTGGTCTCGGACGTTTGACCATTTGATCTCGTTTGTTTCACGACTTGGCCTCGGATGTTTGACGTCTTGGTCTCGGACGTTTGACGACTGGGTCTCGACGTTTGACTCCTTGGTCTCGGACATTTGACGACTTGGTTTCGGACGTTTCACGAGTTGGTCTCGAAGGTTTCATGACTTGGCCTCGGACGTTTCACGACTTGTTCTCGGACGTTTGACGACTTGACCTCGGTCGTTTCACGGCTTCGTCTCGGACGTTTGACGACTTGGTCTCGGGCGTTGCAAAACTTGTTGGACGTTTGACGACTTGGCCTCGGACGTTTCATGACTTGGTGTCGGACGTTTGACGACTTGGCCTCGGACGTTTGGCGACTTGGTCACGGATGTTTCATGACTTTGTGTCGGACGTTTGACGACTTGGTCACGGATGTTTCACGACTTGGTGTCGGCCGTTTGACACCTTAGTCTCGGACGTTTCACGACTTGGCCTCGGACGTTTGACGACTTGGTGCGGGACGTTTGAAGACTTGGTCTCGGATGTTTCACGACTTGGTGTCGGACGTTTGATGACTATGTGTCAGACGTTTAACGATTTGGTCTCGGACGTTTCACGACTTGGTCTCGGACATTTCAGGACTTGATGTCGGACGTTTTACGACTTGGTCACGGACGTTTCATGACTTAGTGTCGGACGACTTCGTGTAGTACGTTTGACGACTTGGTCTCGGAAGTTTCACGAGTTGGCCCGGGACTTGTGGCGACTTGGTCTCGGACGTTTCACGACTTGGTCTCGGAGGTTTCACGACTTGGCCTCGGACGTTTCTCGACTTGGGCTCGGACGTTTGACGACTTGGTCTCGGTCGTTTCACGGCTTGGGCTCGGACGTTTGACCACTTGGTCTTGGTCGTTTCAATTCTTGGTGTCGGACGTTTGAGGACTTGGTCTCGGACGGTTCACGACTTGGTCTCGGACGTGTCACGGCTTGGCCTCCGACGTTTGACGACTTGGTCTCGGACGTTTGACGACTTGGTCTCGGACGTTTGAGGACTTGGTCTCGGACGTTTCACAACTTGGTCTCGTACGTTTGACCACTTGGTCACGGACGTGTCACAAATTGGTCTCAGACGCTTGAGGACTTATTGTCGAATATTTCACGAGTTGGTGTCGGACGTTTGACGACTTGGCCACGGATGTGTGACGAGTTGGTCTCGGACATTTGACGACTTCTCTTTTTAAAAATTTGGAACTGCTTCAAAATTTCAAATTTTTTCAAAGCTAGGAATTTTTTTAAAAATATGGATTATTTGAAAATTTCGTATTTTTCAAAATGTTTAATTTTATCAAAGTTTGGAATTCTCTAAGAATTCGGAATTTTGTCAAAATTTGGAATTTTATCAAAATTTTGAATTCTTTTCAGAAATTGATGTCAAAGTTCTATTTTTCAAAGGTTTTTGTTTTTTGTAATTTCTTAAATGTGACTATTAAAATTTGAAATTTCACGACTTGGCTTCGGACGTTTCAGGACTTGACCTCGGACGTTTGACGACGTGGTCTCTGAGGTTTGACGACTTGGTTTAGGACGTTAGCCGACTTGGTCTCGGACGTTTGACGACTTGGTCTCGTACATTTGGCGAGTTGGTGTCGAACGTTTCACGACTTGGTCTCAGTCGTTTCACGGCTTGGGCTCGGACGTATGATGACTTGGTCTCGGTCGTTTCACTTCTTGGTGTCGGACGTTTGAGGACTTGGTCACGGACGTTTCACGACTTGGTCTCGGAATTTTGAGGACTTGGTCTCGGACGTGTCACGACTTGGCCTCCGACGTTTCACGACTTGGTCTCGGACGTTTGAGGAGTTGGTCTCGGACGTTTCACAACTTGGTCTCGTACGTTTGACCACTTGTCACGGACGTGTCACAAATTGGTCTCAGACGCTTGAGGACTTATTGTCGAATATTTCACGAGTTGGTGTCGGACGTTTGACGACTTGGCCACGGATGTTTCACGACTTGGTCTCGGAGTTTGACGACTTGGTCTCGGACGTTTCACGACTTGGTGTCGGCCGTTTGATACCTTGGTCTCGGACGTTTTACGACTTGGCCTCGGACGTTTGACGACTTGGTGTGGGACGTTTGAAGACTTGGTCTCAGACGTTTCACGACTTGGTGTCGGACGTTTCACGACTTGGCCTCGGACGTTTGGCGACTATGTGTCGAACGTTTAACGAGCTGGTTTCGGACGTTTCACGACTTGGTGTCGGACGTTTCACCACTTGGTGTCGGACGTTTCACGACTTATCTCGGACATTTCACGACCTTGTCTCGGACGTTTTACGACTTGGTCTCGGAAGTTTCACGACTTGGCCTCGGTTGTGTGACGAGTTGGTCTCGGACGTTTGACGACTTCTCTTTATAAAATTTGGAACTGCTTCAAAATTTAAATTTTTTTCTGGCCTGGGACGTTTCACGACTTGGTCTCGGTCGTTTGACGACTTGGTCACGGACGTTTGACGACTTGGTCACGGACGTTTGACGACTTGGTCACGGACGTTTCACGACTTGGTCTCAGTCGTTTCACGGCTTGGCCTGGGACGTTTCACGTCTTGGTCTCGGTCGTTTGACGACTTGGTCTCGGACGTTTGACGACTTGGTCACGGACGTTTCACGACTTGGTCTCGGTCGTTTGATGACTTGGTCTCGGACGTTTCACGGCTTAGTTTCGAACGTTTGAGACTTGGTTTCGGACGTTTGATGACTGGTTCTTGGACATTTGACGACATGGTCACGAACGTTTCACGACTGTATTTTTCCGAAACTCACACACATAAGATGTAATATCTACAAAATGGTTAACCCTACAAGAAAATTTATTGAGACATAACTTGTGTATTTTAGCAGGATCTACATTTTTTGTATAGTATGATTTGTTCTATCTCTAACGGTTTACCAGTTATGCAAAAGTCGTCCAGAGTAAATACTACAGGGGCTATAGCCAGAAAATTTAAGATACACATTTCATTTGTCATAAAAGTATCCCAACATATGACATTTTAACCAAAATCGTTAAAGCCATTTTCAAGAAAATCAAAATTTTCGAAAAATTTTCCATGTAAAGGGTAGTTTAAGATGGGGCTATTTTCTGCATAATCTTGGTGTCGCATCCTTGAAAGACATTAAACTTAATACCAGCTTTGGTTTTTAACTGACTTTTCGTTTTTGAGTTATGCTTTCCACAGACTGACAGACTGACACACAGACACACACACGGACCTTTTTCTAAAAATGCTTTTTTTTTTGGATTCAGGGGGCCTCAAAACATATATTTCCAGTGAAATCTCGACATCGAATTTTTGGGTGGAATACAATACTTCCCCTACTTAGCAGTAGAGAAAGTAAAAATATATGTCACTGTCAAGTAAAGTGAAGCCTCAGTTATAGTTTTTTCTACTTCCTGGAAAGAACACTGCTTTGGATTTAACCAGTTTTGTTTGTAACCTCCTCAGTTTATATTATGGCTTACAGGATTCGTAATTCACTGGTGTCTTATTTAAAAACCCTCTTGGTTGTTCAGAAATGTGACTCAAATGCCTGTATAGCTGTGTGAGTGTGCTGTAAAGTTTAAAAAATCATAAAAATGAATCTATAATTTCATTCCTAAAATGTTCTGTGCATGATGCTGGGAAGGCTTACTTACAGCTTTTAGTGGCCTAATGAGATAGTTGAATGTGGTAGATTTCAATACAGTTATTCAAATGAATGGTGACTCCATGTTTTCTTTTTTTTGCCCCCCCCCCCCCCCTCTTTTTCTGGTCTGTAGGTGGATTGTGCATTGGAAAAGGGATGCATGTTTTAGCTCGCAGCCTTAATGAGGTGAAGGTTAAACCCTAGCATTGAATTCTGGTAATATTACACATTAAAGCAACTGTGACATTGGTTCTAAGGCCTATATTGCACTATCACATTTCTGTGTCACAGAAATATGGCCACATGCATATGATAAAACCTTTTATGCTGTAATACAGCATCTTTGATCACACCTAGCTGTGACATATTTCTGAAACTTATGCTCACCATCTTACTTTTGATCACATCTGTGACTACAAAAGAAAATGGCACTCAGCAGTCGCTGACTACTACCAAATTTCTCATTTCCTACTACAAGGCACGTGAAATGCTGTACAATTCAAAACATAAAGATTATAAAAACAGAAACAAAAGATTGGAAATATATAAAAGCATAGCAGAAGCCATTAATGAAGTTCAGGAAGGATGTACAGCAAATTAAATGGATTCAGAAGCCAATATTTTGGAGAAAAAATGAAAGTAAGTTATTATTTACAACCATTGATTACTGTTTTTTGCTACTTTCTATGTTATTAATGCTTGTAAATGTAGTATTAATTAATATTATCCATGAAATTGTCATTTAGAGAGTAAGTTTTTGGGTAGGTTATACAAACATGATGGGAATAAAAAGTTGAAGTATATTTATTTATATATATTCAATATAAAAACACAATTGACAACTAAACAGAACACAATAAATACAGCTTCAAACTTCTATTTATAAAAAGTGATTTAAATATTTGTTGTTAACGTTTGAGCTTTATTTCATTATGTTCCACCCATTAAATAAACACTGTTCATTAAGTTAGCATTGTCTTCTACAGGTTCTGAACAGCTAGAAAAGCAGACAAGATACCAGTAGCATTTATATGCTAACAACCTATTGGTATCCCCTCCTTTCATTTTTGGAGAGCTCAACTACAGCAGACCATTTGCTTACAAACTTGAATGTTTTAGCACTTAAGATTCAAAACACAAACTTTGAAGAATTGGTAAGCAGAACTAAATTAAAATATTTATCTTGCCAGGGAACCCTTCCTATGCCATTGTGAAATGTCTTAAATGTCTCATGAATTTCTCAGCTATGAGGACCGTATCATGCATTTCTTTATGTTTCTATTGCCTGCATCTGGTAATTTTCTTCATGTGTTTGCATTTTCAAATATTGGCAACCATTGTCTTGTATTGAATAAACATCCCTCTGGGTGTGCAAATATTTTCTTTTTTCTCTTAGACAATTGTACAGAGTATATGTTGCTAGAGTTATCATTGTGACTTTGTCAAGAGATAGGTTTATTGTGGTTAAGAAAACCCGAAATCGATTTGCCAATATACCAAATGCACTTACTATCATTCTTCCACCGGATAATCTGTAGTTGAACATCTTTTCCCTGTTCGTTATATTTGCTGAAGGATAGGATTTCATAACATTGTAACTAAGTGGGAAAGCATCAACAAGCACAACATATGGAACTGAATGTTACAGTTTGGCAACTGCTTGTCTCCATGTATTTTAAAAATTAATCAGACAATGACACAGAATTCTTTTGGTATATACTCCAGTCTCCAACATGACAATACCTACATAAGTAACTTTATAGTTTGCATCAGCAAGGGCAAATAAAATGATGGTGTTATATGATTTATAATCAAAGAGATGGGTCCACCACTGCATGGATAGATAATGCTCATATGCCTTCCATCCATTGCACTGATCATGTTAAAAATATTTCATTTCTCCTCAAATTCTTTTGCTATTTGTTTCCCTTCATCTCCCATTCAAGGCACCTAAAACAGTTAAAGTAAGTTACTAGATCTACCTCTGCCACCACCATCACCACCACTACTACTAATGTTATGTTTATTGTTATAGGAAGCATCTCAAAAAGAAAATGAAAACCCCGGACCTGTGATTTCTGGAGTTGGATCTTTCATTCTAGAATCACCACCAAAGGCAACACCACAACCACCATCAAAATAAGGAAACTGGAATATGATATCTTATTACTGCAGGCAGCTACTACTATGTCAGAGTTACCAAAAAAGGCAAGGCAGAGCCCAAGTGGGGGAAAAAAAGGATTTCATTTATCACTTTGGGAAGTCCATTGTTTCAGAACTAAGGGACATACAAAGCGTTAGTAGTGAAACTGTATTATGGCAGACAAAAAGAAAAATTCAGCAAGTTACAGATGCATGGTACAGAAGCAGAAGTGTCTCTTGAGTACTAATAGTATACAGGGTGGAAGTGAAATGATCTGTCAGACTTTAACAGCAAATTTCCCATGTTATGAATAACAAAGTCTAATACCTAAAGTCTGAAAAGTTTATAGTTTTCTAGAAAAAAAATATTTTTATCAAATTTATCTTCACCTGGCTGAATTATTATTGATTGAAGGTTCTTAATTTATGGCTATATTCATAGAAAATTGAATAAATGACAACTTTTTCCTTTGGCGTATTTCAATAGATTCAACGGTTTTTGTGTAAATTAAATTTAAAAAACCCACAATTTGTTGCCTTCTTAATTCTGGTAGAAGTGGCAACGTTACATCATCTGTGTTTACTTTCTTCGCATATCGGTGTAGATTGTGCATAATGTTTACTTAATTCCATGCAATTGTTTTTTGTCAAAGCCACAAAAGATGTGAAGCCTGACTACAGGTATTGAATACTTGCTATAAACTCTTATTTCGAATTAATCCCAATGTTATTGCATACCTGTTGCTGCTAATAAATGTTTGTTATTAAAAGTATGGCCACTTTTTGTTTCTAAAGCTTCCATGTAAATAATGGTTAGTCCACAACTGTGGCACAAACACCAGTGTCAAATTTGTGCACCTACACTTCTTAAATCAAACTACCAAATCTATTCACTAAGAAAAAACCACTAAAAATAAAACTAAATTTTGAGGGTCAACAATTACCAGAAACAAAGGAAGCAAAGTATTTAGGAGTTACATTTGATACCAAACTTACATGGACCAAACAAATAGAAAATGTAATACAAAGAGCAGAGAGGCGCCTTTCACTGTTAAAACGTCTAACGGGAATGAAGTGGGGATGTTCCAGAGCAACTCTTAACACAACATACAATGTATATATAAAGCCATTATTTACTTACTGCAGCGAAATAAATAAAATAAATAATTTTGTTGTTTAACGACGCTGTCAATTGCCAGGATCACATCAGCGTCGCCGGTGTGCCGGAATTTTGTCCCGCAGGAGTTCTTTTACATGCCAGTAAATCTACTGACATGGAGCTGTCGTTTTTAAGCACACTTAAAAACCATCGGCCTGGGCCGGATTTGAACCCGCGACCTTGGGAACAGTAGGCCAGCGTCTAACCAACTGAGCCACACTGCAGCGAAGTTGTTGTAACAGCAAACACAAAAAAAAAAAAAAATTCAAATCTTTCAAAACCAAAGTCTGAGATTAATTACAGGTGCTATCAAAACCACACCAATACCAGCTATGGAAATACTAACCAACCAATACCCCATTGAATATGAAATAGAAAAAGCGGCTCTTAATCAACACGAAAAGTTGATCAGACTCCCATTCAATACATGGCACAAGAGAAATTTTACACATACACTAAAGACTCAGGAGAGCTTTCTTTCCAAAATTCAAGATATCAGGAAGAATGTATTCCTTCCTAATTCAAAGGAAAACTTCATATCTAAAGTCAATCCGACACATACATTAGACATCACATATTATTTACAGCTGACAGAAGAAGTTAAGAAAAGTGATACTCCAACTAGTGTAAATTACACTGGTCTACAAAAATTAACTTTTTCTCTTTCACAAGAATTAAAATAACAGATTCTAAAAGTATATTTCGTGTTGAATTCAAATATAATTACAGTTTGTTCGCATCGGGCAGGAGTTTTGTGTGATATTCATTGAACTTTTATAATATTCTAAAAAATCCGTAACTAGCTATCTAACTCAAAATTATAACTACTGATCCTGACTTACCTAGAAAGTGGTAGATAGTGATTTTCGGGTATATTTTGCATCTGGAACGTCTCTCATTTTAGTCCAACAGTAGTCAGCCAGCATATTGGAACTCCACTTGCCTTGGTACCTCTTCTCTATCGTAGAAATTTGCTGATGAAAACGCTCACCGTGTTCATCGCTGACAGCTCCAAGGTTTTCGGGGAAAAAGTCCAAGTGAGAGCCCAAAAAGTGAATTTTTAAAG
Organism: Tenodera sinensis; assembly: GCA_030765045.1. Classification (NCBI taxonomy): domain Eukaryota; kingdom Metazoa; phylum Arthropoda; class Insecta; order Mantodea; family Mantidae; genus Tenodera; species Tenodera sinensis. The sequence goes on from CM060962.1 coordinate 104,428,261, forward strand.
ACATGTTGCATCCCACAGCTTTATAGGAATGCAGAAGATCAGCCACTATGTCACGATAGTTTTCTGCTTTATGATTTCCAAGAAAATTGCAACATAAACTTTTGAAAGACAGCCAGGCTGCTCTCTCCAGTGGATTTAACAGTCCCTCGAAATGTTCATCAGCCATTAATGATCGGATTTGTGGTCCTATAAAAACTCCTTATTTCAATTTAGCATCACTGACTTTAGGGAATTTCGATTTGAAGTACAAGAATCCATCAGAAAGTTTATCCATAGCTTTGACGAAATTTTTCATAACTCCTAACTTAATATGCAATGGAGGTAAAAATATTTTTTCAGGATTCACTAAAGGGATACATGCCACATTTTTCTGGCCAGGGAGAAGAGATTCACGTTTTGGCCATGACTTTCTAACGTAGTGAGACTTCTTATCTCTGCTGTCCCACTCGCACAAATATTCCATTCATATTTTCTATATTGTATTTTCTCTAAAATTAGTTTCATATTTTGATATGTCTCTTTCATAGCGGCATGCGCTACTGGTATTGATGGAAGTTCATTGCCAATATGTAGCACCACAGCCTTCAAACTTACTTTAGAGGAGTCTATGAACAATCCCCACTCATCTGGTCGGTGTTGATGCCCAAGAGTTTCCATAAGTGAACAAATATTATTACAAAACACAACACCATATTCTTCAGAGAAGTATTCTTTGAAAACACTATGGCGGCTACGATAACTACTTATTCTTACATCTTTTTGGAGTAAATTCCACGCTTTGAGTCTGGAAGTTAAAACTTCAGCTTGCAGTTTAGACAGATTTAAATCCTGAATCAGGTCATTAAGGTCTTGCTGGTAGGGAAAGTATGGTTCTGATGAACAGCTACTGGCTTCATATGTAAGATCATTTTTATTTTCATCTGAATCATTTTGAGTTTCAGTTAGGTCAGAATCAGAGTTATTACTTAAGGTTGTATCTACATATACTGGTACGGGGAACTCTTCACTGTGTAAGACAGGTCTCAATGCAGATTGTAAATTCGGATACTTAACTGTATATTTTGTTTTAGATGTGATTCCTTTAATATTTGTCAAACAAAAATAACGGTTCCCTCGGTTCCCTCGAAATCATGGGAATTGCAAATGGCATATGATGTGTACCATTTTTCCACCCAGTCAGCAGTCTAACACACGAAACACAGCATGTATTTGGGGCCCAGCTCTTATCAAAATCACCAACTTGACAGCCAAAGTAAAGATGATAACACTTCTTTACAAATGGGGTCATATTTCGCCTCTGAGACTTGAAGGTCAGCTCACCACAAATATAGCAGAAATTATCTGCATGATTTACACACTTTCTTGGCATGATGAAAACATTAAGCACTGAAATACAACATGCACAACATACACAATACACTTCTAAACAGAAAGGAAGGAAATATTTCACTAGTGAACAATGTCACAGTCAGCTCAATACTGACACATCACAATGCCAGACAGGTCTGAGCATGTCTAAACATGAATGAACCTGCACAGTCTTGTTTTGTGGTGATTCAGCGTGATATTACAAATAATTTCAATAAATACGGCTTGAGTAAAATAGCTACATATGAGGTAAAGGTTCCTATGACAGGTCAAAGAAAACGCTAAAATCATATTTTGAAAAGTAGCTTTCACAGAAAAACTATGCCTGATGGGAAAATTCTGACTACATATCTGAATTCAGGATGAAAAAATGCACTAGATTCACTATTCAGATTTCTTGTGAAAAAAATCTTGTCGACCAGTGTTATTGGCATTAGAGACAATCCATACTAGATTTCCAGAACATGAATGGCTCCATATTTATACTGATGGATCATTGATATCAAATCAAGATGGAGGAGGTGCTGGAGTCACATGTCACCTCTTTTCCTATTACAAATCTTTAAGTTATGGAACTACAAACTGATGGAGAAATTGAAGCAATTCGAATGGCCCTACAAAATCTTTTGTACAGAATTTCACATTTTCAGCAAGCAGTTATTCTCTCAGATTCCAGGGCAGCAATTATAGCAATTACTTCCAAGTTGTCACCAAAAAACCAAACAATAATTATAGAATGTTGGAAAATCCTTACCCATCTAACAGCACTTCAAAAACACCTAGTCTCCCAGTGGATACCAGCTCACTGTGTACTGAGTGGTAATGACAAAGATGATTTTCTTGCAAAAAAGGGTACCAGCGGTGTACAAAAATCTATAGTTAGTCTACCATTTTATGCAGCTAAAAGATTAGTCAACTCTGAATTCAAAAAAATTATTGCAAAAAATTACTATGAAAAATCAAAGAATAAAAGATGGGAACTACCAAACATTCAAACAGTAATTCCTGAGTATCCTCGAAAAACAGCAGTTGCAACCTTCAGGTTGATTACAGGACATGATTGTCTGGCAAAACATTTAAACAGAATTGGGATATATTCTTCACCACTCTGTCCTCTATGTGATCTGCAAGAGGAAATGGATCGGGACCACTTTCAAATATGCCCGGCCACTTCTAGTGCCCCATCCATCAGTGAAAAATATTGGAGAGCAAGAGGATTAATGACTTCATTGTCAGAAATCCAGCATTAGCTAACAACAACAACAACACTTCTTAAAATATTTTGTCAACTTTTGCACATACCCAAGCACACAAATCTTGTCAGAAATTTCGTGTTGCAAATTTCACTAACTCGAATTCTTTGGCACTCATAAGATTCTTGTTAAAACTTATTGGACTAATTGTTGGAAGCGAAAGTGCTTCCAAAAACTTGTGCATCATGTTATACAAATTCCTTTTTTTAGATGTAGGTACGGCTTGTATAAAGCACATTAGTCCCATTTAAATTGGATATATAAAAAATTAAAGAGAATTGCACACTTACCAAGCCAAATGTGTACACAATTGCACATACACTTTGTTTAAACATATTGCAGTGGAGCATAAATTGACATTATAAATTATGTTTTCCTAAAAGTTTAGCTCTAGTAGTATCACATTCTTAAATTCAATACGGCATAGAGGTATTACTAATGCAAGAGGTGTTTCACACAAGAGTGACATAACCTTGGAATGTTCAATGCACATTGGGAACATAAATATCCAATGTAGGTATAACCTAACCTCCAGCCATTAGCTGCCAGCCTCGGCACGAATGCTTTCATACATACGTCTTACAGACGATATGAAAACTGCATGGTTCACTACATGCGTGAATGTTATAAACAAACTACCTTACTATTTATTGTGAACATGAATATCGTGCTAGCTCCCTACCATTCAGTAAATAAAGTGAATAAGGCAACTTGCTTTTCCTCAGCGTGCATGCGCAGTAAGTAGACATGGACTTAGCGTGTATTTGTTTCATTTCAAGCGAATTTATGTGTTTCTGACTGATTAGAGCATATTTAAAGTTTCTTTTTTAATGTTTCTATCATATTTGTGGCTTCCTAATGGATGTAACACTGCAACTGCTGTCGGAAGTTAGCAAACAATTTTGCACTGCATTTAAAAGAAGAATCCAATTCCAAGTGAGACCGTTATATCATCATGACTTAAGCCCCTCAAATAGAACAGGCGAGATATTCAAACCTTTAAACGTACCAAATAAAATATTTGTAATTATGTGGAAATGTAAGATTTGAGGTAGTGCTTTCATGCGGGGCAACTTGGCATAGCCTTACTTTTTTCACACAATTTTCTGGTGTCTGGCACACCACGAAAACATCTGAATTCAATACATGGCTAACGTTACTTAAATAGTTTTATAGAGCATTAGAATAGTTCATTATTGTGCCGATGAAGCTTAGTACCTGATCAACAGGTTGTGCCATGTTACCACACACTCTCACCTTCAAATGCGATTATCTATTGAACGGTGCATGTAATTAAAAAAAGTTATTGGAATTTTTTGTTAGTTTACATCCACTCTCTCACCTCCTTCAGCATGACAGATTATTTCACTTCCATTCTGTATATTTTGGAGTCAAGCCCTACTGAAAATTTTGAATCAACCTCCGATGTTACTATGAAATTGGTTAAGATCTCTATGGAGAAAGCTTGCCTTAGATTATATGCTCCTTGGATGATCATTGCTAAGGAGCAGAAAAAATAACAGAGATAGAGTTTGAAAAGGTTAACAGTTGAAAGTTTATGCGAGAAAGGAAGTTTTGAGTGTATTTGGAAATTTGTGTGAAGACAAAGCTAATTGAATGTAAAAGTAAAGAAAATAAGTTAAAGATAGTGAGTAAACTTGCAGAGTTTAAAAATGGCCAAGTGAGAAAGCTTATGCTAAAGAGAGTTGATGTGAAGTGTCCATGTGTTAATTTGTATTGAGTGAGCCAATTGTAAAAGTTTGAGAAAATAAATAGTAGAGAACTGAGAATTGTTACACTGGTATCAGGAATGGGATGAACGCCCACAGTGGAAGAAATGATGAAACAACTACTCGCTAGTATGGCAGAAATGAAGACAAATGAAGAAAGTGAATACCAGAATGCAGCAGATGATAATAGAAACATGTAATACAAGGTTAGAGCTATCGGCAATGATTGACGGGCAACTAATTGGGGTGAAGGAAGCCGAGAAAGATTTCGGCCAATGCGTTCACGTCCCAGAGGACATTATGGAACATCTTAGCTGCCTGGAAGACAGTGTCGATGGCAACACCATGCAACTGAACGCTAGGGTGGAACAAATTCTCGGCGAAACTAAGAACTTGGAGGTCAAGACACCAGAACGTGACAAATATGTGCACATCAAGCCACCCAGGTATGACGGCATGTCGACCCTTGAAGTCTTCTGCAGACAATTCGCTACCATTGCTGCCCGCAGCTGATGGTCCATGGAAGAGGAAGCTGAGCAACTGGTGTGATTCTGATGTTGATGGCATATCGAAATACCTGGGAGGCTCTTCAAAACTGGTTTGGAAAGTGCCATCTGGCTGCAGCCCATTGCAGTCAGCTCAAGTCAAGGCCTCAACAACCAAGGGAGATGTTGCAGGAGTTCACCCATGTTAATGAAGAACTAGTGAATAAGGCACTGGTGAACCTCCTGGCCAGATACATGTACCAGAAAGCTATCTACTTCGAGTATGGGGTGTGTGACACCGAGGTACGTCAGTGCCTAATGCTTATCAAATATCAGACCATCCACGATACACTGAAGACTGTGCAGATGACTGTGTCGACGATGGTGGCGATCAAGGTAACAACTGTCCTCGTGTGGGAGATCCATAGTGTTCGGTTTGTGTTGAATAGGGGAACAGCCCCAGGATATCGACGATCTCCCAGAGGTGCGTGTTGGGAGTGTGGTTGGCCAGGACATCCGGTGAGGGGCTGTCCACACCTGGCCAACAAACTAACTGTAAGCAAATAAGTACTGGCATGAAAAGGGGCACATAGGAGCTGTCATCACCAACCCAGCAATGCTGTGCATCTTGTGCAGAATAATGGATCACATCATTGCGGGCGGATGGATATGTGGAAGGTGGTACCAGATATTGGTGAACACGGGTGTAGCAGAGACTGTGGTACGACCTGACATGGTGGAGGTATTAACATAGAGGAAACCAGACCAGCCCTACAAGAGTGCTGGCATTTGGTGACACCTTGCCTGTGGAGGAGGAGGCATTGCTGGAGTTCCCTTGGGGCAGAGCATCATAAGTCTGTGGGTGTACGACACGATGGGTGACTGAGGAAGTCGTCCTGAGTATGGATGCCCTTAGGAGTCACGAGGTGGCAATTGACGTCAGCAGGAGGGTCCTGCAAGTCGGACGGGACAAAGTTACACTTCAAAGCCCAGTGAACATGTAGAGGTCTGCAGGGTAACCTGGAGACGTTGTTTGCAAAGGTGCACTAGGAGGTCAGCGGTTGTGGAAACCCAGGGTCACAGGAAGGCCCATACTTGGAGGATTAAAGAATCGGTGATGCAGTCTACCACATGCAGGGGCTGCATGAAAGAAGACGCCGGTGGTGCTGCTCAGGGTGTGCAGCGCTGAAGTGGGGGCAGTGTGACATTGGTTAAGATCTCTATGGAGAAAGCTTGCCATAGATTAGATGCTCCTTGGATGATCGTAGCTAAGGAGCAGAAAAAATAAGAGAGATAGAATTTGAAAAGGTTAAGAGTTGAAAGTTTATGTGAGAAAGAGGAGTTTTAAGTGTATTTGGGAATTTGTGTAAGTGAGGATAAAGCTAATTGAATGTAAAAGTGAAGAAAATAAACCAAAGATAGTGAGTAAACTTTGAGAGTTTATGAAAGGCCAAGTAAGAAAGCTTATGGTAGAGAGAGTTGATATAAAATGTTCATGTGTTAATTTATGTTGAATGAGCCAGTTGTAACAGTTTGAGAAAATAAATTACGGAAAGCTGAGAATTGTTATAACACAATTCTGAGCCATACATCCAATCTTGTAACAGGTACTGAAGAAAATCAGATCTTTTATATAGCTCATAAACCATAATTTGTACAAAAGAGCAAACATTCAAGATAATGGCTGATGCTATGTTTTTATAATATTTCCAGTTTGGTGTTGCTATGTTTATAATATTTATGTTCTTAATTTTACCCAGGTAATGGTATAAAATGAATATATTACCTTCAAGTGTTCATCTTTCATTGATTTGTAGATATGTTCGCAGGTTTGAGCAACATTTTTGGAAATAATATGTTTTGGTATTCTTGTACTGAACTGTATAGTTGTAAAACTTTCTCCAATAGCCAGAAATATTAGTGGTACCATAACACGATCTTCCACACTTATACAATTCCTCAGGTGAGTACTTTGTTGTACAATATAAGGAGATACTTTTGAAACAGCAAACTGAAATGTTTCATCATTCATGCATAAATAGTTAGCATAGGATTTTGTATCTTTGCATTGAAGTTCTTTCAATAAAGCTGTTTATTAATTCTTTTTCTATGGCTTCCCCGTATCCAATCTCTAACCAAACCATTTTTTTGTCTTTGATTTCTTCTTTAGTATTAACACAATAACCATTATTGCACTTACTGTTGCAGCACATGCTGTTAACTTTTGGTATCCATTTTAAGACTGTGATAAAATATGTGATTAAAGGTTTGCTGCAATATAATATACTAAACATTCTTTAATGTGATCACATCATGTGATCAAAGATTTTATCACATTCTGTGATACAGAATGAGATAGTGTAACACAGGCCTAAATTCCCTGTAGTTTTACGTGTTATCTTATGAAACAATGAAACAATTTAATATGTTCATATCTAGCAGACAGAAAAATATTTTCTTGCAACCTTTAGCTGTGTGTTGCACAATAGGAAACAAACCTGATCTTACAAATTGGCACCTCCCATTTACATCTGGTACTCAAGTGCACCTTTTAGTCTCTTTACCTCCTCTCTGGGTGTCTAACCCTCTCAGCTTGACTTGCTGTAATGTGTGCAACTTTGCATTTCTTCAATGGGAAATGAACATTTTGTTTGTGGAGTTAGTTTTTTAACACTAAACCACCATATATTTTGGCACACAAGATGACCTTCAGACAAGATGAGGTACAAATTTTTTTAAAAAAAGTTCTATAGTTATAGCATGTATCTGTCCAATAAGACCATCCCGAAACTATTAACAGCCTGTGAATTTAGTTTATCTAGCTCACTGATCATCCTCTGAATAATAATACTGTATAGCATATCCAGAATGATGTCCTATTCATAATGTTTTGAATGAACACATATCATTTACTTTCATCTGGCTGCACTGCATTGCGATCTTTGAACAATCACAAAAGTGCCACAAATAATTATGATTGCACACATAAGGAAAAGCCTCCTTCAACAGCGTTACTTTTTTGCTTATGGAAGTAAGTACAGAATCATGAAACCATTAAACAGCATAAAATTTGTAAAGTGTGGGCATGATCATGGAACCAACAACAGCAAGCTTCAAGTTCAAAGTCAAAAAACCGGTCAAAGAATCAAATAACTGTGCTGCGGCAAGAGCTTTCGATATAACAGAGAACATGGCATGAGAATGGAGAAAGAATGAAGACACCATTAAGAAGATGCCTAAGAAAAAATTTTTATGTGGAGAGGAGTGAGTGAGTGAGTGATTGGGGTTTAAGGGCCTGTCGACAGCTAGGTCATTACAGCTCCTGTGGAGAGGAATAGCCTGCTGGCCAGATTTAGAAAGTAACATTGCAGAATGGGTAAATGAACAGTGGCAGAATTGTTATGTTGTTACAAGAAATATGAAGTGTATTGAGGTGGGCATAGGCCAATCCAAAACAAGGCAAAGAATTTTAAGCAATAGTGGGTTCACGAACAGAAAAAATCTGGCAATACAACAGAAAACAAAGATTGCAAAAAAATTACCACAAGATCTTCACCATAAAGTTGTGAGTTTTCACAAGTTTATAATTGGTATGAGGCAAAAATACAACTTTCCATTATCTCATATTGGAAATGTGGTTGAAACACCAATGAACTTCCGCATGATAAACAACATAACTGTGGAAACAAAAGGGATAAAAACTAAGTTAGAAATACAGGCTGTGGAAAGACCAGATTTACAGTAATATTAACATGCATGGCAGATGGAACAAAGTTAAAATTCATGCCCATTTTCAAGAGGAAGAATGGTACTAAAGTAAAATTACTGCCAGAAATTTTTGCACATTTTCATAAAAAGGGGTGGATGAATGAGACTGGTGTAAAATTGCACATGGAAAATGTGTGGCTGAGTGTGAACAGGTGCTCTATGAAATCAACACTGTTTGTTGGTGTGGGATATGTTTTGCAGTGACCAGAAATCCCTTAGCACAAAATAGTATTAAGATTGCTGTTATACCAGGTGCTTTCACTTTGACGATACAACCATTAAACGTCTCTTTGAATAAACCATTCAAAAATCACATGCGAGAACAATGGAATAACTGAATGCTGAGTGGCGAAAAGTCATATACAAAAGGTGGAGCTATGCAGGCTGTCTCACTTGATGTGCAGCTTTTCTTCCCTTGGCTGTCTGAACAATTCTAATATCAGCAGTAGGTCTTCCATGTGTTTTAACATTAATTTTTTCTTCAAAGGATTGAGTAAAGAATGGATTCTTTAACAGAGAGTCCAGTGAATTAATTTCCACGAGTTTTATTTAATACGGATACTTGAAAGAAGAATAATACTGCACGCAAGCTAACTAGCGGAACGTGCATCACTGATTGCAGCACGGTACAGGGCAAATTACTGCAAATGCAGAGTAAGTGAGGAAAAGGAGAGGAGGGACTAACCTATAACATTGCTATCTTACGACGCTCTTCTGTGCTGCTGTGGACGACGCATCTGCATCTGTCCAGCACACTATTAGTAATAAATAACTCATACATTATCAAAGCTGCTTTACAACTAAAGTGCTGTAAAATATTTAAAGTTGGTTATTTCTGAAATTGTTGAGCATGCTGCAGCATGGTAGCACATACAGAAGAACTGCCCCTGCTGCTATGTATGTGGAGTACGATTTTTAGTTCTTTGTTGAATTCAGATTGATCCATGGGTACATTAACTAGACCATATCTAAGGCTGTTAATTTATACATTTCACATTGTGTGAAACTAGGTTATAGCTATCATTTCTAACGTCATTTTCAGAATGGATGAACATATTACATTATTAATATATTAATATCTATATTATTTATAATGTTATTATATATTAGTATTTACATCACTCAAAATTTAATATAATAAATTTAACTGACCTAAAAAGATGACACCTGACCCATTCCTTTACATATGCATTACTAAACCCCTTTTAAGCAGCCCAGAAGGCAATCCATTTACAGGATACATGTGTAGGTTAAGGAAGTAGCAAGAATAAACAGGAACTGAGTGACAAAATCACACTTATTTGGCTCTAATTAAGTGACAGCCTTAATATTAAGTTGTGATCATGAATTTCTTAAATTCTGCTGAGCACCGAAGAGATTTTAAGAATTTCAGCACCTGTTCATTGAGTAATTTCTTGGAGTGAGTTTTGTTATGCAATTTGAAGCTGAAGTGCAAATTAAATCTGAAAACTTATTGTGTAATTTTCTGTTCTAACAGACTCCCCAACGAGAGTTTGAAGTGTTTCTTATGAGCAATCAACCAGGAAGGGATTTGTTTCTTCTCTTCTATTATGTGCTTAAAACTTATTATGATGTTTTGGAGAGACCTTGCTTCAGTGCTGGAATGGCATATCCATATATGCTCTCAGAAGGACAGACAAGAAGGGAAGATAATTCATTACCTGCTGTCATTAGAGTTGGAACACGTGGAAAATGCAGCGACAAAACCAGCGATGTCAGTTCTCTGGAATTATATGTGGTAGGTGTTACTCTACAGGTAGTTTTTTATATTTCAGTGGCTACTTATCTTGTCAATGATTTTTGTTTTTAAGATTGGGAAGTCACAACTTAGGTGGTAGTACAATATGACTAGTGTTCAATACCCTTTCTTACAGCGTATTGCACCATAGTAGTAGACACTGATGATATATGAAATGATAAATGGATAAGGAAATTTTAGAAGGGAACATTCCATACCTAAGTTTAGGATGCCTGGCATTTGGCATTTATGAGGACTGAGAAAAACCAGCAAAAAACCTTAGGAAGGATGGTGTTGGTAGGATTTGAACTACAGACTTCCCATTAACAAGTCCATGCTTTAACAACCTCATCTACTCATGTTGGTACTTAGGAAGACTAAACTTCAATAGTTGGAGTTTTTGAAATTGATTATTTATTCCAGTCTTTTTGTACATTGTAAGACAAAAAAAAAGAGCAACTCATTAAGCATGTATTTGTCAAGCTCCAAATTGTTTCCGTGGCCAGTTCACAGGAGTGTCTTGGGATAGCGTTGTTATATTGTCACCTTACAAATTGAATTCCATCCCAGTGAATGTACACAGTTATAAGCTAACTAACTAACTAAACCCCGGCACGACAGCCCACAAGGGGCCAAGGCCTACCACCCAGCCACTGCGTCCCCCACCTCTGCCCACACAGTTATAAGCAGGTTACAGTAATTAGGTCTACCAAGGATCATGATCTGTTTTTCTTTCTTTCATTCATAAAAAATGCAATATTTTAATTAAGGCTTCATAGGTGATCAGCCGTGTGAGGTTTAAAAACATTAAGCTTTCAGCCATTGTAGACTCCATGGCCTTCATCAGAATGAAAAATGACCGTTAGCTTTCCGCTCCCCATATATATACAATGTTAAGTGGGATGGGGTTGCGTTGCCCTGGCCAATGAGCGGGTGATGATTTGTGATTGGGCCTACTGTTTCGGACTATGTTTGTCACCGGCCACAGTGTTTTCTTGAGGGTCAGTCAGAGGGTCCGGAATCACTGTAGTTGCTGTTATGGATGTGTTTGATGGCTATTGTCCAAGCAGGGCTTAGTTGAAGTCCGTGGTCCCTGTTGTAGTTGTTTGGATGTAGTTTGATTTGGGTGGCTTCCTTAATGATCCTGTCCCAGTATTTATCAGTATGATCCAGAACTTTGATGTCTTCAAAGCTTATTTTATGGACATACTCTATACAGTGCTCAGCCACTGCCGACTTATCTGGTTGTAGGAGCCTGATATTGCATCGGTGTTCTTTACATCTTTCTTCTATTGTACGTCCTGTTTGGCCTACATACACTTTACCACATTGGCAAGGAATCCTGTACACTCCTGGGACCTTGAGCTGAAGTGGTTCTTTTACCAGCCTAAGATATTCTTGGATCTTCTTTGGAGGCATGAAGAAAGTCTTGATGTTATACCTTGCGATTATGTGGGAGATCTTGTTCGAGACGGAACCGTAGAAAGGTATGTAGGCTTTATTTGGCCAGCTATCCATCCTTTGAGTGAGGCGTGAGGGGTTGTTGCGATTGTGTTCAACCTTCTTGCGTGCCTTCTTGATGATCAAGAATATGTTTTCTGCTGCACAGTGTGTATATATTTATAATTTGTATGTGTTAACTCAGTCAGCTCACCAAGTGAAAGTACGATTTGCAGAAAGATTTCCAGGTGAAAAAGTTCCAGCCCGTACAGCAGTCTATGAACATTACAATAAATTTCAAGCCACCAGAAGTGTTCAAGCTAAGAAATCTAAAAGACGTCGAATGGTTCTTACTGGAAACATTAGATGACATCAGCCATCCTTTGAAAAATTCCCCCCAAAATCTCTTAGGCCTCTTTCACAACAGGTAGGAATTCCTTATGGTTCTGTGCGAACAGCTACTAAATTGCTGAAGTTAAAACCATATAAAATAACCGTGGCACATGTTCTTCAACCATTTGATCCTGTAATTAGGCTTACATTTTGTGAGTGGACTCTCAGTAGTGTATACAATGGCGAAATAGACTCACATTTAATGCTTTTCACAGACGAGCCTTGGTTCCACCTTCATGGATATGTGTGTGCACAAAATAATTGTTATTGGAACTCTTGGAAACCTAATATTGTTCACAAAGTACCCCTTCATGATGAAAAAATTTGTGTATAGCAGGGGAAGACAGGTATCGTTTCTGTGACGTCAGCTCACTCAGCTCACATGCTCTCACCGAAGGCCAGTTGAACGTGTGACATCACAGCGGGGAAGAGGAAATGGCCTGCGGGGCATCGTAATTTTAATGCTGACTGTTTCAATTACGGAATAGTCACAGATTATAAATAATTACATTTTGGCTTTATACCATATATATATAAATTCTAATTTATGTGAACAGTCATGTTATAATGCAAATAGAACAGAAATCATAACTATTTTGCCTGAGCTAGAGGAGAGCTATACAGAACAATTAGGTGAACATTTTCCGACATTTGCCTTTTCGCTTCTCTTTAACTGGTTTGTCAATGTTAGGGCGTAATGTACGGGACATTTGTAATCAAAGACTGCATGTTAAATTGTGATCTGTCAATATGCTTCGGGATTTTGACTTAGAAAGGTTCATAACAGAAAAGAATTGTTTGCACACATACGTAGAACCAAACATACATAATATCCGTGCAACAAGGGCATATAACCTCAGAAATCGGGTTTGAGGAACATTCTCATAAAAATCAGCCAAGTCTTCCTTGTGTTTATATTTGTCCGTCAGCAAATCGCTGCACTGTAAATTTATCAATTCAATTTGCTACCTGCTAGAAACATTGTTAACATCCAATGAATACAGGGCATGTTGTAAACATGCCTAAATAACATTCTTCATATTCATTCAGTTTTGTGCAAGTAGCGCCGCTGATCTAGGCAGCATAGCAATACACCGCTCTCACCTGACGCCACACGAACGTACAAGCTGGCTCTTCGTTTAAATACGTCAGATGGCTCAAAGTTGTCTTCCCCTGGTGTATAGTATGCCATTAGCAGAGAAAGGGTTATAGGACCATTTTCTTTAAGTGAGTAGTTCATGACCATACATACGTGAATACAATTTTGTCCCATTTTGTTAGAGAATTAACTGACAGGGAGCTTGATTTTGCCTTTTTTTAACAAGATTCTCAACAGCTCTTATGGCTAATCTTTCGATGAGAACAGTTGAAAGCGTGCTTCAAGACAGAATTATTAGTAGAGATTTGTGGCCCCCTCGGTCTTCCGACCTAAACCCCTCCAATTTCTATCTTTGGGGTAGCTTAAAACATAAAGTGTACAAGGCAAACCCACATACCCTGGAAGAATTAAAACAAAATATCTGCCAGGAAGTTGCCAGCATTTCTCAACGTGAACTATGGCGAGTGATGGGTTTTTGATAAGGAGGTGCCAAAAATGTATGGACAGTGGTGGTGGCCAGTATCAGCATCTCCTTTCATAAAGTTGTTTTAAAGTTACTTTTAAAGGAGGTTTTTTGCTCTCCCTATACAGTATAATTTCCAATTGCTAAGGCTTATTTGATTTCAAGGCATTTATACACGCATGAAAAATCTGAAACACCCTTCTTTTTGTTTTCAAACTAAATATGAAATAAATAAATAAATATTATATTCTTAAATTAAAAGTAAATAAAAATATAAATTAATTTAATATTTTGTGCATAAACTCTCTACTTGTATTACTGCTCTCATTCTATGAGCATGAATGATATAAACTACCTAGTCAAATGTTCGCAAGAGAACACTTGCTTCTAAGCATCCTGTATTTGATAGTACCAAACCTCTTTTATTTTACATTGTCTTACAGTCAAGTTCAACTCCAAAGTTTTCTTCATCATTGCCCACAAATTTTCAATAGGATTCAAATCTGGTAAGCAAGGAGGCCAATCAGTCATTGTGATACCTTGCCTTTACAAGAACCAGTTTGAAACCTGCTGACTTGAGCAGAATTCAATCATATCATCTGCATATCTGTTCCTTAGAGAAGGAACCATGATGTTCTTGAGGCTGTCTTTACTGCTGGCTATTTAATATGCCATCAAGCTGCCACAGCACATCTAAACAATCTCATGTAATCCAACTTCAACACGAGACAGATATATAACCTTGGTAATTCATTTGTGCCATGTATTTTGTGTCATAACATTTTCCTGCGGAGCAGTAGTAACTTTCTTTTCCCCATTTGTAGATGAAAATGTTACGTTATCTGTGAATATAACACTATTTCAGTTATGACTGACATTTTCTTCTGCAAATACAACACAACATAATCTGAGTTCATCTGCAACACTCTTCTAATGGAACAAAGAGCTCTGCTGTGACCGAACAATGCAAGGCTATGCAGTTCATCCCAGGGAAATTACTTCTAACTGTACACAGAAGCTAGATGGGATTTCTTTCTGCCTCTTCTAGAAGTGCAGTGTCCTGCTGAGGAGTGAACAAATATGTTTGACCCAAACCAGAACAATCCCTTCCCTGAGTAACCACACCCAGCCCGTAGCCAAAGATATAAGAACTTCACATGTTCTTGTGGCGTGTGACACAAAGTATCCAGCAATGTTCACTAATGTAAGGAAAGATTTCCTTGAACTCCATCTTATTATCGTCCGATATTACATTACGTTGGAGGACGTTAATAAAATAAAATAAAAAAAAAGAACTCCATCTTCATGTGTGCTCTCAGCCATAACAGAAGTCAGTATTATTTCTAACATATGTAGAATCCAAGGTGTGCATGCACGATCATGCCAGCCCCTTTCATAATTGAAGAATGAGGCTGAGTGTGCATATCCAAATAATGAATTAAATAGTTGGCTTAGTTTTTCACCTTAGAATTCTAACTAATATTGCATTTATTTTGAAAACAAAAAGAGTAATTTGTATTTTATGCATGAATGTCTTAAAATGAATAAACACCTTATGCAAGGAAAACATATGGCATTGCCATATATTTAGCAAGTTAAGATTTAAATAATATAAAAACAACACACACGCACATGCACGTTCACACACACAATGGGTTTGAACCCAGGTTATTCCAATTACTTATTGCATAGCTTTGTAATAAACACAGAGTGGTATTAAATTGTGTGTTGTGAATGCAACATCAGTGAATGTTTCCAATGTTTCCCGAATAGAACTCCTTCTTTGGCGGTTGCTCCTGTGTTTTGTCTTACACTGTACATATATGTCACTGTGAGAGGTTTTTTGTTCCATTTATCTGCCTTTAACTGCAGTGGTCAAATTGGTGGCCATGAAAGAATTCCTTCAATAATATGCTTCTCCTCACTTTACACGTCTTATTTGGATTTCAGCTATTTGTTATAAATATATTGTAACATGCTAAAACTAAATATGCAGAAAACGAACTACAAAAAGGTTAATTGTTATTTGTTATTCAAAAGCTCTGGAATACATATAAAGTTACACCAGAGAGATTACATACGAGTAGTTGATGGGGAAGCTCTCCATTTTAAACCAGTTTCCTGTTTGAAAATAACTCTTCTCGGGCTGTCAGCCAGGTAAATTCTGGAAGAGTTTCTAAGCCTTCAAGAGCTAATGCTCTCATCCTCAGGGAATGATGTAGAGACTGTTGTTTGGTTTATATTTGTAGTCAGTCTGGTGGAAGGGGCAGGCCAGAGGACACCACAGGATTGGCCCGGTCCAGCGCATGGGGGATGTCTCTGCTGAGCCGAAGGTCTGTGATTGGCCCATTGCGGGAGGTATGCCAGCAACCAAACCAGTGCTGGTCTTTGGCCATCTCGTAGAGTTCTCAGAGTGCAGAATTTTGGGCAAATATGACATCAAGACCGTCCACAAACTGCCCAATAAAATTAGGGACATGTTACAGCAGACTAAAGATCCCCTCGGTCTTAAGATCCCCATGTGGCAGGGCCTACATTGGTCAGACAGGAAGAACTGTGGAAAAAAAAAAATATTTTGTTGTTTAACGACGCTGTCAATTGCCAGGATCACATCAGCAGAATTGCTGGAATTTCGTCCCGCAGGAGTTCTTTTACATGCTAGTAAATCTACTGACATGGAGCTGTCGTTTTTAAGCACACTTAAAAACCATCGGTCTAGGCTGGATTTGAGCCCGTGACCTTAGGACCAGTAGGCCAGCGTCTAGCCAACTGAGCCACTCAGACCAATGGAAGAACTGTGGAACAATGCTGCAAAGAGCATGAAAGTTCTATACATCTGATGTACCATGAAAAATCCAGCCTTGCAGAACACTGCATTGAAGGACAGAGACGAAAACTAAACGAAACAACCCTCATGTTCAAGTCTACAAACTACTGGGACCACTCAATTAAGGAAGCCATAACCATCAAGCATGTACTCAACAATATCAACAGGAACAATGGCTTACAGTTAAATAGCATCTGGAGTACAGTGCTCAACATACACTCAGAGAACTCTACCAGATGGCCTAATACCAGCTGGGGTTACTAAAAAGACAGGATTTACACCGTGCATCCCCAGACATTGGACAATCTGAAGCACAGTGTTACATAGGAAATGAATGATATTGACAACAGAGTTAATACGAGTGGTCACGAGTAGTTGTAGTGTGGTTTTAAGGCACTCAACAGCGGTGGTCATTAGCGCCCAAGTCAAACTATAAGTTCAAGAGGTTAAAACTAAACCAAAGTCTTAAACTAAAAGAATAAAAACCTTAAAAAATCATCAATACAGTGCCAGCAACTCTAAGTAGAGCAAAGAACAGACGCGTAAAATTTCATGAACTGACAAAAAACAACTCGCATCAACGGCCAGACTTATAAGGCTAAATAAAAAAGCAATTGGTGAGTCAAATACGAGCGCACATGTGACTAAAACAAATAAAACGTAAAACACGCTCTACTGCACCTTAAGTATCTGCCAGCACCTCAGCCAGGGTGCCTGGCAGGCCCAGTGAATCACGGGGCTGTGTTGACAACTGGCACCGAACTAAAACATGTCTCACCGCCAAAGGCTCATTACAATGAGCACACAGCGGTGCAGCGTCAGAAGGTAAAAGGTGACCATGGCTAAAATTGCAGTGCCCGATACGCATTCTAGCTAAAATTACTTCCTCGTGGCGGGAGGCGCGCGAGAAGGTCTTCCAGGCGACAGGGAGGGACTTCACCTCCCGTAGTTTGTTCCCCTGAATGCCACATAATCAGAACTCCATCGGAAAAGTATGACACGATGTAAAACTGCGCTAAAATCAACAGAGGGAACATAAGAGCTAAAATGCCTTTGAGGTAAAACTGCTGCCTTAGCAGCAGCATCAGCAGCCTCGTTTCCTTGCAGGCCCCCGCGTTCAGATACCCACACAAATGAAACGCAAGTGAAGGCAGTCCAGGATACGCTGTACCAGGGGATGGTAATGGTACAACGTCCGTAGGCTCTGAAGGGCAAATCGGAGCAAATTATCCAGCTCTGCAAGGCTTGCCGACGAATAAATAAAAGTGCTTGGTAAATACTAAAAAGCTCTGCTGTAAAAATCGAGCACTGCGGTAAAAAACGAAAGCTAAAACTCTGACGACCATGAATGAAAGCACATCCTACTCCCTGATCGTCCTTCGAGCCATGAGTATATATAAAACTACCTAACTGCGCCTGAAGATCTAAAAAGGCCGAACGAAGGATCAATCTGGCGTCAATGACTTCGGAGCCACGGGGGAAATCGTGTTTCTCCTTTGGGAAGTGTCGCTGGTAAATC
The DNA here is from genome assembly GCA_030765045.1 of Tenodera sinensis. Lineage (NCBI taxonomy): Eukaryota > Metazoa > Arthropoda > Insecta > Mantodea > Mantidae > Tenodera > Tenodera sinensis. The sequence goes on from CM060962.1 coordinate 104,446,365, forward strand.
GACGTCCAACAGCCGAAGCAGAGAATGAAACTGAACACCAGGAGAAAGTAGGGCCAGGGAGCGCGTTGAGTATTGACGGTCCAGGGAATCATTAAAAAAAAAAAAAAAAAAAAAAAGTGACGCATGTTGCGTAAAATAGAAAGGCCGCAAGCGTACCTGCAAAGAAAAACGTCATGCCTATAAGAAAGCGGAGGTTGGGCAGCTTCCTCACACAGGCTGATAACTGAACTCGTTGGAAAAGCGCCAATACTCAACCGGAGACCACGGTAATGTGTAGGATCAGTAGGTTTCAAAATCGACAGGCGAGCCAACGAATGCACAATAGAACTGTAGTCAAGTTTACATCGGACCAAAGAGCGATACAGCCTTGAAAGAACGGTCCGATCAGCTCCGCAGGATGTGCCACTTAAAATGAGTAAAACACTAAGAGAACGGTCACACCTTGGCTTCAAATAAGATATATGAGAAGCCCAGCTAAGCTTCCTGTCAAACACCAATCAATCCCAAAAATTTCGCCTCATCTGCGAAAGGGAGAACATCTGGGCCGAGGTGAAGAGAAGGCGAAAGAAACGCCTTCCGGCGCCAGTAGTTCACACAGACGGTTTTCTCATCTGAGAACTTGAAGCCGTTTTCCATACTCCAAATGAAGGGGCGGTCAAGACAGAGTTAGAGGCGCCATTCCAAGAGATCAGTATGCCAAGAAGTACAGTAAATATTGAAATCATCCACAAAAAGGGAGGATGAAACACCAGCAGGAACGCACTCCACAATGGGATTGATGGCCATAGCGAATAAGGTGACGCTGAGTACTGAGTCCTGCGGTACCCTGTTCTTTTGAGTAATTCATACTCGAAAGACTCGATCCCTCATAAACTCTTGAATAAAAATTAGCAGATGACCCCGAAAGCCCCATTTGTGGAGGCTACGAAGAATACCGTGCCTCCAGCAAGTGTCATATGCCTTCTCAAGGTCAAAGAACACAGCAACCGTTTGACTCTTCCTCAGAAAGACATCCATGATGTGCGTCCAAAGCGAGACCGTTGAACAGAAGCAACGAAAACCGCACTGAGCGTTGGACAGCAGATGATTAGATTCAAGCCACCACATCAGTCGCCCGTTAATCATGTGCTCCATCACTTTGCAGATGACAGTGGTAAGAGAGATCGGACGATAACTGGAAGAGAGATGGCGATCCTTCCCAGGTTTTAAAATCGGAACGATTGTGGCCTCGCGCCAAGTGGATGGAAAACTACTGGCACGCCAGATGCGGTTATACGCCTCCAAGAGAAAGAGTTTACCAGCGGGAGAAAGGTGCTGTAGCATTAAAACATGAACACCATCCGGTCATGGAGCCGGCGGCTTGGAAGAAGCGAGGGCTTGCTCCAGCTCCAGCATTGTAAAAAGGACATTGTAACACTCGCGGTTAGAAGAGGGAAAGAGAATTTCTTGCCACTCAGCCTGGGTCTTGAGGGTTAAAAACTTTCAGTGAAAATGAGAAGAACTGGAAATGCCAGCAAACGCATTGCCCAGAGTGTCAGCAACAGCTTGAGGGCAAGCAATGGTGTCATTAATCCACAGCCCAGGTACCATGGAAGCTAACATTTTGCAAGCCACGCAGCGAAGCTTGTTCCAAACGACAGATGAAGGGGTGTGGCTCCACAAAGCGGAGCCAGGATGTCCTTTTACTGGCTTGTATGATGCAACGGGTTCTGGTGCGCTGTTGCTTGAAGGTGACCAGGTTCTCAAGTGTAGGATGGCGCCGGAACACCCACAGCACAGCCCTGCATGCGCAGATAGCGGCCCGGCATTCAGTGGTCCACCGGGGGACCGGTAACTGTCTAGGCTGTGAAGAAGATCAAGGGATAGTGCATTCAGCAGTGTAGATGATGACAGAAGTAAGGTGTTCCACCATCTGTTCAACATCATCAAAAAGGTGGTCGTCGAATAAAGAGGCCAGTTTGCTTTATTTATTTGCCAGGTGGGTACATGTGACGGTGGAGAGTAGTGCGATAGCAGACTAATAATGCAAGGAAAATGATCGCTCGAGAAGGTTCCACTGAAAACGGTGTGCAAGCTGTGCTGAGCAGACAGATAAGTCCAGGTCAGAAAGGGTTCCGGTGGAATCAGAAACAAAAGTGGCTTCACCAGTGTTCAGGAGAGAAAGGCAGTTCTGGGTAAAAAAAATCAGCTAGGTAGGTTCCCCTTACGTATGCCCTAGGTGAACTCCAGAGAGGATGGTGAGCATTGAAGTCTCCCAACAGAAGATAGGGTGTTGGGAGCTGGGAAACAAGGGCAGCTAGGTCCGCAATAGCGAAATTTGAACAAGGAGGTAGATACAAACAACAGAGGGTGAAACTAAAGCCAGGTAAACCGAAGGTGACGGGAACAGCTTGCAAGGTAGTGGTAGGCGTGATAGGTTAGTAAAAAACATTGTCTTGAATCAGAAGCATGACACCTCCGTGTGCAGAAGAACCAGGTTCTGGTGCAAGGTCGAAGTGCACCGGAATGAAGCCAGGAAAGGTAAAAGAGTCTTGCGGGTGAAGTTTGGTCTCCTGTAAGCACATGACTGTAGGAGAGAGCGATTGGGTTAGAAGCTGCAATTTGGCCTTATTCCACTGAACGAAGGACATCCGGAGGGAAAGGGAATGAGCTGTTTAAAATCACTTGGGCTGCAGCTGGCACTTCAACTTGGCCTTCAGTTGGAGTGTGGGACTAGGGCTTGCAGGAGATGTTGGCTCCTGCTCCTGCTCCATGGGTTCTTCCGAGGGAAGAGGCTTTGTAGCACCGGAGACGGGAGACAGTGCTGCAAAACAATTCCCTGTAGTTAAAGGAGGAGAATCACACTTAGCTCAACTGGACCCTTGGGCATCCTGAGATCGGGATCTCAGGAGAAGCGATGGAGAACTATCTTTCAACGGACATTGGTCACTGCCAGAGGTCTGAGGGTCTTTTAGAAAGTCGGTGTGTTTTGGCTGGGTTTTAAATTTACGAGAGTCAGTGCCAACGGATGTTGTTTTCGAAGTGGCGGAACCAGAAGTCGATGCTGTAATGCTAGGAGGAGCGACTGCGGTTGGAAGTACAGGAGCAGTTTGCGTACTCATATCCCGCTTTTGGACCTGGGATTGCACCACTGAACTAAAGGTACCAAATTTCAGGAGAGAAGCCTGGCAAGCAAGATGTTTGCGGGCTTCAGTGAAAGATAAGCGTTCTTTCACCCACAGTTCTTGGATAGCCTTCTCGTCCAGAAACCGGGGGCAATTGCGGGAAGCCGCTGGATGGGGAACCCTACAATTCACACAGCAGACATTAGATGAACAAGCTCCATCATGGGCATCTTTGCCACACTTTGTACAAACAGCTGTGGCAAGTTTGCAAGTTACCCTAATGTGACCAAAGCATTGGCACTGAAAACACCACCCACCTCAGTAGTGTGATGGTTAACGTGTCTGCCTCTCATTCAAGAGGTCACGGGTTTGAATCTCGCTAGGGTAAGTTATCTGGGTAAGATCTTTTTCCGAGATTTTCCCTTATCCTGAGAAGATGAATGTCGGGTAACTTAAAGCTCCATGGACCTTGGGCTCATTTTAGCATCATTTCACCCGTTTCATTCATTCACTGTCCGATATGACATTACGTTGGAGGAGGTTAGTCGCAAAAAAAAAAAATTGAAAACACTTCACAGATCATGGAATATATGACTGAATATTGATAACCTTGTACCCTGCCTTAAGTTTTGATGGGAGATCAAGCCGATCGAAAGCAAGGGAGAGTGTACGTGTTTGCACCTGGACACCATCGCGTTGAGCTTGTACTTGATAAACCTCTGTAACGCCTTGGTCTGACAGATAAACCAAAATTCTTCCTCTGACATCATCTAAAAGGGAGGTGGTGATGACTCCCTTTGATGAGTTCACACTACGGTGCTTCTCGACATGGATAGGATATCCGTGGAGTAGTTTAGCCTTTAACAATCTGTCGAACTACGTAGCTGTAAACGGCTCAATTAGAATTGAACTATTTCTTAGCTGTGTACAAGATTTGACAGGACCGGTGATCTTATCAAGGCCCACCTGGATGACAAAGGGATTCACTTTCAAAAAACTCTGTGCCTCTTCCACTCTACTAATCACTAGGTACCAAGCTGCTGACACTGCACTGACCTCTCTTTCTTCATGTCCTTGTCGTCGTTGTTGTTCAGTGTTTGTTGAAGCCATAAAAGGTGTAAAGAAATTTTATCCCCCCAGTGCTCCCCACCCACCACAGAGCCCAACAAATGTTCACCCCACTGGGATGACAGGACTACACAGGGGATATAGCGGGCTTGCCATCCCACACATCCTGGAGTTCGGTGCATTACCTAGTCCTGGCCGATTGACTAGGGGTAGGTTAGCCCCTAGCCTCTCGTTTAGGTGAAGCAGAAACCAAAGCGGTATATCAGAAATGTGCACCCTCCCTAAATTCAGAAAGAAACTGGACCGAGCTCAGATACACATCCTTCAACCAACCAGGATAATCCTTTACACCGACACGGGTCTTCACGCACAGCCTACACGTGGGTGGGCATTTTGACTGACTGCCTCACCATGAAGAGGAGCCCACATCGAGGGAGTTAATTGGCTGGGATCTCGGGTGTGCCAAACCCGTACCTTATGAAGTAGGCCCCTGGGGGGACAAGTGGTTAGTAACATGAAACAACATATTGAGTTGTGCCATGTGCAGGATGGAGGACATTTTCAACATTTACTGTAGAGTTAAGTAATCTCTCAAAGATATACTTTACTTTGGAGGTACAACAAATTGTGGCTAGTATCATTCGTTTTGAAATGAAGAAAGAAAGAAATATATCAGTTCTATATAAATCACTTTGTATCACCTTGAAAAACATAAATGTAGGGTAGAGAAGCAGAAGTTTCAGCTGGTATTTGAGACATAGTTAACAGTGCTGAGAAATATCAGAAAGGTGAGGAGGAGATCTGCACATTCAGGCTATAATGTGTCAAAGTAAGAAATCTGGGCATGGTCAACTGCATGAAAAGGATCAGTATTGTCAGTGTAAAATTATGATGAAAAAGAAATACACATCTTACTGCATATAAAGTCATGTAAATAAATAATTGCAATTCTTTCCAGGTAAGAAACGTCCATGTTGATCCCTACATTATCATTAATAGGCTAAAAGACACATTGAAGAAATATGATGGTACTGTGGAACTACAAGATGAAATGGTCAACCTTTATGAAGATGCAGCATTTCACTAATCTCTTTTTTGGACTTTTTCTCTTGAGCACTAATGGATATGAACCAGCAGTGTTTCAAACCAAGAAGGCTGAAATTCAGGATCTCTTCAGGAAAAGGCTTACAGAACGCAGAGGTGTTGCTCAGTTAGAATAAGTTAGGAAAGTACCAGATTTTCATGGAAACGAAAATAGTTGTCACTGAACACATTCCATCATCATGAAGATCTTACAACAGTGGTTTCCAAACATTTATGCAGGAAAAACGGAATGTTTTTGTTAGTAAACCTTGTTTCCTCTAAGCTTACTCCACATGTAAACATACCAAACTGTTGAGAGTAAAAACTGAGTCATTAATAATGCAAAACAATGCTTGGTTTTTAACCTTTAAATGGTAATATCCAACTCTCAGAGGGATATGAAAATTTTCAATGCATAGTGGGTGCATGTGCAATGTTAGTTTGATCTAATGTTTCAGCTATGCTTCAGTTGAGAGTTACAGCCTCATTAGGTCCCGGGGGGGACCAATTGAGGAGCTACTTGATGGAGAAGTAGTGGCCCCAGGTCGAGAAGGCTGCATAACTGGACGGGAGGGCTCAAGGCGCTGACCACGTCCCACCTTCCAGTACTGCACCCCACCAGTGACATCTGTAGTTGGCAGAGATCAGTGGTGGGGGACGCAGCGGCTGGACGGCAAGCCATGGCCCTTCATGGGCTGTTATGCTAGGAGTTTAGTTTAGTTTCAGTTGAGAGTTGAACTTTGAATTGTGTGCACGTTTCTGTTTTAGTTCCGCAATAGTATTGTTTTATAAGTATATACACATAAGCCACATTGTCTCACAGGCGGATATTACTGTAAAGGTACCTAACATACTAATATTTGATTTTGTAAATTTTTCCATAATTTCTTCCAACATATAATGTAAATGAAATTAGAATATCAGTATTTATAATTCATCAAGCTTTTAAATTGTTGGATGCACTAAATTGGACTTAAAATGCAAACTTTTGTCATCTTAGTCTCTCAGATGCATGTTGCTGTTGGCGTCATTTTCTCATGAAGGCTAACATATAATTTTGTAATTTCTGCATAATTGAATGCAAACGGAATCAAAATATTAGTGTTAATAATTCATCAAGCTTTTAAATTGTTAGATTCACTAAAGTGGACATAAAATGCAAGACTTTATCACCTTAGTCTCCCAGACGGATATTACCATTAACACCATATTTTCACATGTTACCATTTAAGGGTTAAATTTTCCAGGACATGCGTCAGGGGCTAATTTCTTCCATTGTCAAACAAATGTTGACTAATCATATGGGTTAAACTGATGGACTGCTCTAATGACAGTTCTAGGAACTTATGTAACAAGTCACTGAGAAATATTGAAATTGAAGACTCTGGCTATTGAATTTCTTGGTTAGGCACTTTGCCAAATTGACAAGAGCTAATGAAAATATGTGTCCTGTGTAACGATCCAGCAGAAATGAACGAAGACCACTTGAAGACCTGTGAAGCATTAAGATCAGAAGAAACTACAGTTCAAAAGTATTGGAAAGCACGAATGCTAATGGCTTCATTGCCAGATGCAAGGCACTAGAAAACAACAACAACAACAACAACTTTGCCAAATTGTAATTTGATGAGTCAATATTGCTGATTATGTCTCATGATAAGGGCTCGGAAGTTCATGCCGTAAAAAACACTGAAATATGCATGCAAATATGCTGTTAAAAACTTGAAAACATGCCAAGAAATATACACTATTTAATTAAAACAATTAATGTCCCACCCTTGCAGACAAGACGAGTTAATATAAATAATAAATAAAGTTACCATATTCCTTAGAGGTTGAAGCAGAAGAGGTCCTGCTGCTAGTATTAACTACTAAATTGAAGTTCACAATCAACGCTTTGCACAAATTTTCAACTGTAAAAGCTTGTCTGTTGTCTCACAAAACACTTTTGTAACGTGAAAAACTTCTCTCCACGTCACAAGATGTTATCGGGGCATATTTAAATGATGTTAACTGCTTCACAGAGAGAGAGAGTCAGGTCTCTTGGTGTGACAGATGGTTTTCTTTCGAGGATGTCTCGAATATCGCACATCTGTTTATAACCAGAATTTTTTGAAATTACATAATTCGCTTTCTCACTTTTCGTCCTATGCTACCAGGAACCGAACTTAGATCACATATTGTAAGTAATTCATGCAAAGGAGATTCTACAGCTTCCAATGCCGTTATGGCTGTTGGTAAGAAAGAAAAACGGGCAGATATGAAACTAAGATTCTCTTTTAACCCAGTGCCTGACAGAATATTTTGCAGTTTCTATTAATGAAGAATCTTTCGAGTTCAATAAATTAACAACCTCTTCGACTATTTCTATGTGCTCAGTATAATATAAAACTGCATCAACCCATGCTCCCCATCGAGTTAACACTGGTGCAGGAGGAAGTCGGATATTAGGTGCTGTTGATCTAAACAGCTTAACTCTTTTAGGAGTTTTAACAAAAATTCTCTTTGTACTGGACACAAATCTATCTACCAATGGGAAAGAATTAGGAACTGCCTCAGAAATGCGATGAAGAGCGTGTGCCAAACAAGTTATATGAATTAAGTTAGGAAAAATACCTTTCAGAGTTTTTCCTGATTTTACCATATAAGGACCTGCATCAGTAACAAATAAAAGTAACCGGTCATATTTGATTCCACATGGACATAATAATTTCTCAGAGTCCATCACAAACTGGGTCACAGTTATATTGTCAGTGACTGACAATTCACACACATTAAGTAGATAAGGTGTAGTCTTTTGTTCATTATTTAAAGCACCCACGATTATGTTAGCAATAGAACGGCGCTCAGAATCAGGGGTTTCATCAAGACAACCACACAAACTGATTGGCTAATTCATTTTGTATATTTGACAATACGTTATTGTAACAATGTCCTACATAAGTGTTACACAGTGTACTTTCTTCAGGCATATGTTGTGGAGTGTACTTGGCAAGAAAGTTTTTAAATGTCGGTTTATTCATTTTGAACAATGGAATATCAGCAGCTATAAATGCTTGTCACAAGTCATAGGAAAATTCAGTAACCCTACTTCCTAAACACTTTACTAGCTGTTTTTGAACATATTCTTTGTTTGCGAATTTTCTGATTAAATTCTCCTTATGTTTTGCTGTGTTTATGTGCTAAACTATTTGAAATCTTTTCTCACTCCCTGCATTTTTCTCACACGCTCCACAAAACAGTACCCTATTATCTGTAGATATTAAATCACCCGAAAACTCTTTTTGTAAATTAATTAATCTAGCACTCGAAGTTGGTTTTATTTTCGGCATTTGAAGAGCTTTTTAGCATTTTATACGCCTAATTTAATTTGGTGGGAACCAGTTCACAACACTGTTACGTTTGAAGACCATGGCACAACTACTGGAGGGCAGGCAAGCGTTGCTATAATCATGCTGCTCAAAACGTTGACCTGCACTTTATCTTTGTTAATATAAACCTCTCAGATAACGCACTGATCATTCTCTACGCACATACTTATATTGAAAAGATAGAGACAGGAGATTCACTGCATGACAACATGACTCGTCATTAGTTCTCGCCACCTTGTGAGTTGCATCATCATGTGCAATACTACCAATATGAAAAATATTACACAGATGGAAAAAATAATAAAAAACCATAAAAATCATTAAAATATGCAATATAGGGGCTATAATATTGAAATCTTCGTGAGTTGTATCGTCATGTGCAATACTACGAATATGAAAAATATTATCCAGATGGAAAAAAACCATAAAAATCATTAAAATATGCATTATAGGGGCTATAATATTGAAATATTATGCATTTATCAAAATAAAGAAAATATGCAGTTATATGCACCATAAAATCGTGTCCAAACAACTGAAAATTCCATAATTCGTGCACATAATGCAAAAGCATAGATTTTCAACCCCTATGAAAAAACATGCAATTGCATGAACTTCCTACCCCTACTTATGATTATGTTAGATTTATGGATTTTTGGTAGGCCATTAAATCTGGGTAGAGTAGGATTGTCCAGTTTAATTGCATATTTTCATGGCATTAGGTTGCTGTTTTCTATTATTTTTTCAACCATTTGTGTATACGTTGTTAGTAGGCTTTTGCTGATTAGCTAAAACTCATTATTGTTTAACATTTCTTCTATTTTGTTCACATAATGTTTTTTTTTTCCATCATGACTATCTTTTTTCCTTCAGCTTTTGTGCATGTGATATTTTTTTGTTTCGCAGAATGTATAGTGTTGTGTTTATTTCTCTGGTGGGGTCTTGGATTCATTTCTTCTAAAATCTTCTGGCTCACTACAATGGAAGAGAAGATGTCTTTAGAATTCACCTATCATTCACTTAAGTTTGACAAATTGAAATAGATTTTCAGAGAACACAACATCCAGTTGGCTCCAGTTAACAAATATACCATCAAATACCACTTGGCTTCTACCCTTCAAGTAAAAAATTTGGCATTTACCAAATGGTATGCAATAACTAAAACAAAGAGGAACTTGGAAACAAGGTCCAACGAACATTTTAGGAGTATAAACCATAAAGATCTAGAAAAATCAGCAGTTGCCACCCATTATGATGAAAAATCATTACATATCTGGAACCAACACTGTTAAAACACCCAACAGTAAAGCAAGATTATTCGACATACTAAGAGATTTTCAGTTGGAAAAATAAGACTAGTCTTCAATTTCATGATTTTCCAGAGGTACCCATTGTACAAGTTCTTATAACTGCCACAAGAGCAGAGTATAAATGGATCAGCATCACCATCCAAGATCAGTTGTGTCCAGTTGACAATGGAGCAAATTAGCTTCTGAAACATGGGAAATTTAAAAAGTGAATATTGTTTTGTAATTGTTACTTTATGCCAAGCAACTTACCGATGGTTTTAAACACACAAGCCGTGTGTGGGCAATGTTTGAGAGGTAGAATCTGTGTGTTTAAAACCATCAGTAAGCCGGTTGGGATAAAATAAAAATTACCATCTAAAGGTTAGTTAATTAAACCTGGGACATAAAGTATTTATGTGGCAGCGCTGTGGCCAAGCAGTTAGTGTTCACCTACCACCTAGGCAGCCCGGGTTCAATCCCAAGAACCCGCATGTGGTATTCATGGTGGATGAAGCGGTGTTAGGACGTGTTTTCTCTGGGTTCTCCAGTTTCCCCTGCCACTCATTCTACCAATTGCTCCATTGCCACCTTTCCAATCATCAATTTCGCCTGCATTTCATATCATCTTCTTCCTCACTATCATACCTGGTGCTTGGCTGACCACACGCTTCCAGGTCTTCACTCTATCCGGTCCATAGGTTCCTCTGCTCCCCGACAGGCATCTGACCCTAGACACTGGCTTGTAAGTTCTAAGGGGTGAAAGTCCTACATCAGGAGAGAGTAATCAGGCAAAGAGAGAAAAGAGAACATAAAGTATTTGCAATTGTAAATCACCCTTGCAGTGCGTATCTCAGATGTGAGATTCTCTTGTGGTTTACTGGGAAAATACAAATTGGTTGGGGAATTTAATGTCATACTGGCAAGTTACCACAGGAGCTAGAGCAGCTGCATGTGAAGCGGAAGATCTGTGGTTCAAATTCCAGCTATCACATTGAATTTTTCAGTCCTGATTCTACCTCTTGAATATTGTTTTGTATCACTAATTGACTCAGTTTTTTCTCTTAATTGATTTCAACAACAGTCATCAACTCTCAGTATTTAAAGATACCAAACTGTGTTACTTTGTATCTGCTTTACCTTGATTTTCTGTAGCTGTTCATGCTCTAAGTGCACTTTTCCTAACATGTGGAGACATAGTCAGATGACATAGCCATAACTGAATTGCAACAATATTTGTGAATGAGTGAATTTTGTTTTGTACAGTGGAATTTGGATAATTCAAAGCTGAAGGGACAAGAAAAAAATTTGAAGTATCCAAAAATTTGAATTACAAAGGTTGCATCTAAAATTGACATTTTAGCAATACAGGTTCATATATCCATCAGGATTTTCTGGTTCTCTCACTCTTTCTTGACTCTTTCCATTTTCACTCGAGGCACTACTTAAATTTTCTCCTTATTCTACAGATAAGTTGACAGTGTTTGGTGGTATCTTGTATTCTTTTGCGATTTCAGGTTTTTTCTTCAAACCCTTGTCAACTTCTTGAATGATGACAGCTTTTTCTGTTTACTAAGAGACATAGTGGCACTGATTTGCAACACAGTGAACAGTAGGAAGCTCAAGCGACAACTAAGGCACACATGTTTTAAATAAGGGTATGTGAGAGAAAGTATAGCAGCTCAAGGCTGATACCTAGGAAGCTATTCCACCCTCCAAACAGCGTTCCAACTGCATTCTGACAAAATAAACAACCCCAGAGCAATGACCTCTTTTGCAGAAACACAGGGACAAAGTTATCATAAGTATTGCCACAAGTGATTGTCAATTTACTTAGAGAATTTGACTCATGAGTTGCATTTATTAAGACTATTTCACGAATTAAAGGATGATATAGCCTATGAAATTTATTTAAATTATGTAGTGTAATTACTAACCTGTTAAAAGAAACATGAAGCAGGCATGCATACATCAGCCTCCTTTGGTATGGCCCACAAGATTCTCATATTGATGCTCCAATTTTCTAAGATGTTGGCAATTCCAGAAGTTGGAGTATCTGCTGTTAATTTATAGTAATTTTGTTCAACACAAAATTTGCCATACTGATTCTAAACATATTTCCAATTGTATTCAGTGCTCTTCGAATTATTTAATCTATTTCAGCATTAAATATTTCACTGAGGTGAGACTCAGCCATATTTGACATTTGAATAGTGACTCTTGCATCAAATTACGTCAGCTGTTGAGCATCTGAAGCACCGTGCAGCTAGATTCTCTAACCTGATCATAACATAAGAAAAGCAGAGGAGGTGATAACTAAAATTCAGAGGAGGTGATAATGAAATGTAATATTTATTTTGTGAGGGAAGGCTGTCATTGGTTGAAATTTGAAGTTGTTATGCATATGATTGGTTGATTTCAACCAAGTCACATATGAGTGGAATAATATTAAATTTCCACTGACATTTCTAAACAAAAACTTTGAATTAAGGAAAGTGAAATTCAAATTACATGTAAGTTTTTTACATTGCTTTAATACAAAATTCAAGGGGCCAAGAAAAATCTGCGAATTAACACAATTTTGAATTATAAATGTTCAAATTATCCAAGTTCCACTGTATTACCAATTGACTTGGTTTTTTCTCTTAATTGATTTCAAGAACACTGTCGTCTACTTCTAGTATTTGAAGATACCAAACTGTGTTACTCTGTGTCCACTTTGCCTTGATTGGCTGTAGCTGTTCATGCTATAAGTGCACATTTGTGGAGACAGCCAAATGACATGAATTGTAACAACATGTATGAATGAGTGAATATTGTTTTGTATCACTAATTGACTCAGGTTTTTCTCTTAATTGGTGTCAACAACACTGTCATCAACTTCCAGTGTTTGAAGATACCAAACTGTGTTACTCTGTGTAACGTGTACACTACCTTGATTGGCTATAGCTGTTCATGCTATAAGTGCACATTTGTGGAGACATAGCCATGACTGAATTGTAACAACATGCACTCATACAAATGAAGTGTAAGCATGTAATTGTAAAATATTATTAACTGGATAGTAAAGTGAATCAGATTTACTGACACTACATCTCTTATTACTATCACTTTACTATCTAGATATTATTACACATCACCGTAAGCAAAATCTTCCGACAAAGTAGTTTATATTATTAACTAATTTGTGAATTTCCCCCATTTTTCAATTGTCACTTAATATCCTAGTTCAGTATTCCCTGAGACTTTGCTGAACTCACACTGTTACTTCACTAATGTGAACTAGTTCCACTGTTAAGTGTCACTTCGCTTTGTTTTCACATTAACTTCACTAGACAGATCTTAGAATGGTTGCTGCCACAGCTTGAGGTTTTCATTATTGCAAGCTTGTGTTCCCTTAGGTTATTTTTGTGTTATTTTAGTGTTATTTTTGTGTCTTTTATGGATAGCAAAATCTATTTTAATCTTATTCCTCATGATTTTTACGCTGAGAAAAGGGAATATATTATTGAATTTTGTTTATATTGTAAATATTACTAACGTAGCTGTATCAGTTGAGTAGAGTTGCATCTTTAACAGTTCTCTACTACAGCAGTTCCTACTATAGGGCTTTTAAGTCCCTTCGAGTGTTCAATTCACTGGGCTCCTAGTTGTAGATAGGGATAGCACAAAAGATTTTAGGTTGAGGTGGAGGACCGTTGACCACTCTTCAATCCCCTTATATACTTAAATTTTTCCCTTTGACCATTTCCTGAGATATTTTAGTTTTATCAAAAACAAGCTGGCAACACTGCAGGTGTCACTTTCACTAGGTCAGTGCATAAACAAACATGTGTCACTACTGCTTCCGCAGCCACGCAAATATATATATATATATATATATTTTGTTGTTTAACGACACTGTCAATTGCCAGGTTCACATCAGCGTCACCGGTGTGCCGGAATTTGGTCCCAAAGGAATTCTTTTACATGCCAGTAAATCTACTGACACGGAGCTATCGTTTTTAAGCACACTTAAAAACCATCAGTCTGGGAACAGTAGACCAGCGTCTAACCAACTGAGCCACCGGACCGACTGCAGCTACGCAGCTTGTGAGTGTACACATAAAGACATACCATGCTGTGTCTGCTACGTCATAGTAAATAAGCACGTCTGAATTCTCCAGTAATGCATACTGTAACCTAAACTCACAATCTAAGGATATTGTTCATCATTTCCTTCAACATCAAACTTAAATCGTTTCGTAGCTGATACTGCTATAATTTAATAAACCAAACCATCTCTCTGACTTATAAACACAAACAAAAGTACATTTGTAGGCTCTTACAAAGTGTACCAAATTATATTTTTAACGTGGCAGCAAAAGAATAAGCAATGAACCAAATGGTTCACCCACTTCACAGGTGTTGTTCAAAATGTCCACCATTTGTGTACCTGCAAACTTTACACCTTTTTAACCAATTACATCACACTCTAACAAAAACATCCTCATTGTTGCGTATTTCTTCTGCAGCCAGATAAATGCATTCTCTTAAAGATTCAAGGGCAGTAGTTACTGTCTTGTAGATCCTGCTTTTCACGTCTCCCCAGAAGAAAAAAATCCAGAGGATTCATACCAGGTGGAAGGGAAGTCGTTACATTAATTTAAACCAGTGGTAGATCTCGGTATTTGGAGCACATTTTGTATCTTACGTTGTTATCTCTGACCATTTCCTACGGAGATGGTTTTATCGAAAACAAGCTGGCGACACAGCAGATTGTGTGTATGTCACTTTCACTGGTTCAGTACATAAACAAACATGTGTCACTACTGCTATCAAGTGTCTCATGGATGTCTCCTTCCATGTTTACTGTACGAGTGTAGGTCAATCACAAGTGTTACCTGCCAAAGCATTAGACGAAAGCGAAAGTGCTCGACCTGTTTACATCCGGAAAGCAAGTCAATTCCCTGACCAACCTCATGTTGTCGACATACCTCATGTCTGAAAAAACTACTCAGAGTATTCCTTCACGTCTTTTAAGTGATTAATTATTTCAAAACCCTGTGTGATGTCCCATAATTACTACCAAAGCTACATCAGAAATTTTACTCTACACACCTTACAAGTTACAAACTGTTATCTTCATACATTCTTGTGAAATTATGCATCCAATTTGGAACAAACACCATTTATTTTTTTGAAATCGGCTAATCAAAGAACAAAATTCCATTAGACTTTTTTGTTTGTAATACTTCTATGAAGCACATATTAGAAGGAATGTAATGACCTCCCTTCCATCCTGTATATGTGCAGGAATGATCTTTCCTAGAAACTCATGTATAAGTTTGCCAGAAAAGGGGAAAGTGGGTTGCCCATTGCTAAACCATTCACTTGGAAGTACAGTTTTTCCCCGAATATGAAGTAATTCTGGTTGAAGCATATTTTATCAGTTTCCAATATTCCTCTATTGTCTTATCGTTATTCTTGGAGTATAGACATTTTATCAATATACGTTGTAGCTTTACTTTTCGTATGAGGGGGGAACAGTAAGATGATGTTAAAGGAAAAAAGTAGATCATTTTTCTGTAATTCTAATGTTTAATTTTACCAATGGGGCTGTAAGTATTACTTATGAATCTAAATCATTGCCATACAAAATGGTCCATGTTTGTCCTCTAATCCTATTGGTCCATTTCACTAGCTTTGTTTGCCCTTGTATAAAATACACGGTGTTCGTTTTTATTTGCGCCTTCACTTTCGAATTTATGACGCCACTCTTTGAAGCGAATCTACAGTTACCTAGAAATGCACTTCCGCTTTGTGCCATCTAACGGTGCATAGTTATGATATTTCTATCACCATCAGCAGCTGAATCAGAGGCTGGAATCAGGTACGCTTTTCAGACTGTTTTAAACTTGGAGCTGCTCCATAGCAACTGTTTGTGGAATTGACATGACTATGCCATGAAACCATCCTTTGAACCTGTCCACATGATATAGGAGGTCTTCAGAGCTGTGAGTATAATGCAGTATATGGTCGCTAGTAGAGGGTAATATGAAACCGGCAATACACCAGTGTCTACATGTTGGAATGCTGTATTTGAACTGGATTACTGAATGAAGGAGGATATCAGTGTGATATAAACTGCTGCTTTGATGTTTTTCTGGACAGGTATGAGGAATTCCAAGAGGCAGCTTGGAGAATTCTAAAATAAATGTTAAACGGTAACGTTGATCATTCTATTTTATCATGGCATGGCATGGCATACATAAGTGACACACAGATATGCACACAGGTGTTTTGTATATTTGAGATGCCTATTCAAAAAACAAGTTAATTCCTTACTTTCAAACGTGTCTCAAAGTGGAAGATCAAATGCTTAATTTAAAACAGCCCCTTCTAAACAGTGCTTAAGTTTTTAATATATTTTTCATGTATGGTTCTATTTTACCTAAGGAAATCTTATCCATTAAGCTTTCTATGCAACACATATTCATTGAAATCTCTCCAGACTTTACCCAATAACAGTTTTCAACATTTTTAATGCCAACCAAGCCACTGCCCTAATGTGTACGCACATGTCCTTTACTTGTCAATTTCAGTATCAGAAAGTCTTTCAATAAACTGCTGGAAGAAACTAGTGTTGCGTGCTCTATGGGAAGCTTTGTAAACAACAAGTATAGGCCTCGATAGCCAAACTAAGCACTCCTGCAACATTCGACCTGGGCGCTTCCTATGCAGTCATTCTTCAACTTGTTGCAACTAAAGGCTTGACAGACAGCCATGACATCACATGCAACCATTGGAGGCACAAATAAAAATGAACCCCATTTATGTCTTTACTGTTTAGGTATTGAATAATCCATCTGTGGGTGTTTCTATGGTTAGTGTTCCTTTCGTATCAGTTTGTTGACAATGGTTTCTGATACATATTTGCCTGTGTTTGCTGAGCATATTGTGCAAGTTTCCAAGCCTTTGTTTAACGATATCTCTGTCTTGTTAAAGATTCTTTTGATACAATTTCTACATTATACTGCAGTTTTTCTATGGTCCTGTGTGTTGATTTTGTTGGTTTTTATTATTTTTTATCACAAAATATAATACATACATTTCCAAATATAAACAAACACACCGAGGACTTCCACAAGGTGCTGTTCTGAGCACAACACTCTTTAACATATATATAAATGACCTTCCATCAATAATAAAAACTTTAGAAACCAAAATTGCTCTATTTGCTGACGATGTAGTCATTTGGACTTCAGGCTCTTCAAAAAAACCTGAATTAATTAAAGACAGAATAGAAACAGCCCTAAACAAAGTACATGAATGGAGCTCCAAAAACCTCATGACTATCAATGTGGAAAAAACAAATTATGAATTATTTACACTAAAATACAAACCAGTTAATATTAGCATAAATTATAATGGTAAACCACTCAAAGCAGTTGATGCCAAATACTTAGGCATCACTTTCGACAGAAAGCTAAGTTGGAAAAAACATATAACAAACATCTCAGAAAAGGTTGAAAAGAAATTGCAAATCCTGAAAAGGTTAGCTGGTGCTAAATGGGGCTGCTCAAGGAGAGTCCTTAACACAACATACAAAATGTATATTAAACCAAACCTCTTGTACTGTTCTGAAGCTTTAATAACAGCAGCAAATGCTAACGTCAATAAACTTGAACAAATACAAAATCAGGCTCTTCGCCTAATCACTGGAGCAGTTAAATCCACACCTATTGATGCCATGCTTGCCTTAACACGGACCCCATCAATAACAACAAAAATAGAAGAACAAGCATTGCTCCAACACAAGAAAATGTTACGACTGCCAAACTCTAAATGGACAAAAGAGAACCTCCCCCCTTCAATCCTTAAAACTCATAGTAGTTTCCTAGAAAAGGTAACACAGATTAAATCCAAATTGAACATTCCTAACACCAGAGAAAATCTACTTATTAGAGAAAATCCATTGGAATTATTGCAACCTACCTTCAATTTGGAATTAATAGAGGAAATAAGTAAATCAGACACACCAAAAGAAATACAAAAACTTCTAGCTCTGGAAACAATCAATACTAGGTATCCCACAGAAGAATGGCTGCACATATATACTGATGGATCCTCGAAGGAAAACCTTACTGGAGCTGGAGTTACATGTTCACATTTTTCCTTTTATCTTTCTGTTGGCAGAGACACAACAAATTATGATGGAGAAATAGAGGCTATATACATTGCTTTCCGACAATTATTAAATCTTCCCTTAAATAAATTTAACAAGGCAGTAATTCTTTCGGATTCTAAAGCTGCAATTCAGGGAATATGTTCAAATACTACAAAGAAGTCAACAAAAATTAGAGAATGCTACAAAATGTTAACACAACTCCAAAAAGTTAATAAGACTGTTCATCTCCAATGGATTCCAGCACACTGTGGAGTCATGGGGAACGAAGCTGCAGACTCACTTGCAAAGAAAGCCACAACAATAACACAAAAGTCTAAATTCAATTTCTCATATTCCTCAATAAAACGCTTGATCATTAAAAATTTTTGTCATTCATACCTACAAGAAATAGAAACAAATGCCAAAGATAAAAAATGGATTACACTACTTTCCAATCCAGATATAATCCCCCAGAGACCAAGGAAAACAGCTGTTGCAGCCTTCCGACTATTGACAAATCATGACTGCTTGGCAAGTCATCTCTACAGAATAGGTATCTCAGCCTCACCGATATGTGTCCTGTGTAACGATCCAGCAGAAATGAATGAAGAACACTTGAAGACCTGTGAAGCATTAAGATCAGAAGAAACTACAGTTCAAAAGTATTGGAAAGCACGAATGCTAATGGCTTCATTGCCAGATGCAAGGCACTAGAAAACAACAACATTATCAGTGTAAGTGCATGAGCTTTTGTTGTGTTCATTTTCTGCTTTAACTGTGCCCTCAGGCAATTGAAATGGTTATCTTGCAGATTTTTACATATGGTATATTCCAGTTTCCCCGTAATTTCAAATGTAGACTAAGTTTTATGTTGTAAATAGTTTCCATTCCCAGACTTTCTTTCCAGCTACTTTTTTGGGCTTTATTATTGTAATTCACTGTACTATCTTCCCAACAAATAGGGTATTATGTTTGAGGCAAGTTTTTAAAGACTGAATATCTGAGATCAGCTTTAAAAGATATGTATGCATGCTGATATATATTTATCTGTGTTTACTGAGAAAATTATGCACTTTCTAAGCCTTTGTGTAGCACACACACTCTATCTTTCTTTTAGTTTTAAAAAATGCAATATCCAAATTGCCTACATTTTCCAAATTATCAAAGTTTTAGTGAAATTATAATCATCTCATCTATAGCACGTCCATCATGAGTGTCAGGTTTCCTTGTAGTTTAAAAGCTTTCAAATCCCCAGTGAGCTGAGATCTAAAATTTGAACATCAAGACTTGCTCACATAGAATCTGTCAAATTGGTTACAGAAATAGAACTGGAGAAAAAGTATCAACCAATTTTCTTTGACTAGGTGACAGTAAACACAGTCACAGTCCCTACTTCACAAATTTTCCAGCTTAGAGTTATCTAACACATAGTCCCCCTAATATCCTACATTAAGACAAGACAATTGCTACGCGTGATAAAGATTTGCCTAGGATATCTGTGCATCATGTAGAAAGGCAGCAAATATACTCATTGTTATTACTGATTCTGAAATAAATTTAAGGACATTTTTCTACAATGATGAAAGGAATATCCAGAAGTATTTTGTTCCCAAATGTTCAATATTAGCTGATAAGAAATACCAGTCTGTGATATAAAGGGTTAAATTTATATGTTGTTAGTAATACTTATGATAAAAAGTAGAAAATGAGTTGATTAATAACACAAAATAATATTCACTTTTAAGTTTGCCAGAACACGTTTAGGAGGGTGTTCCCTCTGCTACCAATCGGACATTAACTGGTCTTGGTTGGTGAAGCTAATCCTGCCATAGATTGCTCCGGTGGCGACAACAGGTAGCTCTGTGAAATATAAAAATTGTATGCCCTGTCCTTGTTCTTTCAGATGAAGATCTGTTTCCATGATAACAATCCTTGGCTTCCTGTTATATGTTTCAGTAGTTTTGGTTCCAGTAAATGTCATGATTTTCCTTCCAAAAATGGCAGCAACTGCTGATTTTTCTAAGTAGTTTGGTTTTATACATCTGAAATGTTCTTTGAAAACAATCACCAAAGGTTCCCCTTGGATATTCAAAATCTGGCAACAATACATAAATGACATATTTGCAATAGTACCAAAGTAACACCTTGAAGATGCACTAAATCTGTTAAATCTACAAGAAAAGAGCCATAAAATTCACGTTAGAAACTGAAATAGGCAGAGAACTACCATTTTTAGATGTAAAAGTAATAAAAAGGGCAAATCAAGATTGCAGAAAACCAACAAAAACCATTACATAAAATCCATTAGCTACAACCCAAGATCGCACAAACAGGGCAATTTTCAACAGTCTTAATGCTCAGGCTCGCAAACATACCACTTTTACCTTAGGAATATGAAGCCGAATGTAAAAACATCATTGAAAGTTTAGAAATACATAATTTCCAAAAATCTTTGTTAGACAAAATAAATGAAAAAGAAAAAAGTAAAAATCTTTTAAAAGAAACAGCCATGGTCAACACAACAGAGAAGGTGTCCTTTAAAACATTTCACCCACAGACATTTGACAAATTAAAAAAAGAAAGATTCTGAGAACATAACATTCAATTGGACATCAACAAATATACCATAAAAAGTATACTACCACAGCAGCCCTTCAAACAAAAAATCCAAAATCTATCAAATAGAATGCATTAACTGCAATCAAATTTATGTAGGGAAAACTAAGAGGAACTTGGAAACAAGGGCCAAAGTTCATTTTAGATGTATAAAACAGAAACACCTAGAAAAATCAGCAGTTGCCACCCATTTTTGAAAGGAAAATCATGACATTAATGCATTGCCAAAACTATTAAAACACATAACAGGAAACCAAGAATTGCTTGTTCTGGAAGAGCAAGTGCAGAGTATTCATGTTTGATATTCCTCAGAACAACCTGTTGTACAAGTTCCTTCACAAAGCAGCCTACAGAAGGACCAGCTTCACCAACCGAAATCAATGTCTGACTGATAATGGAAGAAGCTACCCTTCGATGCATATTCTGGGAAATTGTTTTGTGTTATTAATCGATTCATTTCCTACTTTTAAATTTGTTCCAACAACAGTCATCAACTTCCAATATTTCAAAATATTTGTTATGATATATAATTTTTGTGTTTACTTAAGTATTTCATTGGCATACTTAACTTTTAACTTCACATGCCTATTTTTGTAACACAATACCACAACTAAAGTGCCCCCCTCCCAAAAATAAAGGATCGGGAATTTCCTTAATTAAACATTTTAGATTTACCACACACACATTTACAGTAAACATAAGCCGTTCATTTCTGTATATCATGGGGCATACATTAATTGAACAAGGTCATAATAATGTAGTGCAACATAAATATGGTAGATGCAAAATTTAATGGCGGCTGGTAGCTAATGATTACTATTCTCTTTCCTGTTATGCAAATAAATTTTGTGGGTGCAAGTGATATTTATATCACCTGGCTTTACAGAGTGATTTCACAGCGTGTTTAACAATACAACACCACAAGACATAGCAAGCCTATGATTGGATGTTCTACCAAGCCACCTGCTATTAAATTTTGTGCCAACCATAATTGAAATTTATTTTATTTATAAGAGGAAAACGTATGTACAATACCTTTTCCCTCAAACTACAGCTACCAAACAGCAGAATGCATAGCAGTAGTTACATGTGGGGCCTCTGTCACCCACTTATAATGCATTGTGCTTGTTTGTGGCACTCAACAGTATGATGTGTGTGAACATTAGTTTTACTGAAGCCATTGTCTTAATTTGTTTTTATTACATACTTATAAATTTATGAGTTTTAAACTGTGGTAATTAATTTATGAGTGTTATCAGTGTCCAGTTTATTTTGTTCTGGTCCATATAAATTTATAAATTTTATGTGGTAATTAAGTTACACAAGGTTATTGGCAACTGCACAGTTTTCCATAATACCTGAGACGATTACACATTGCCACAAAGGATCCTTATATATCGCACCTCCCAAGGAAGAAGATCGTAACTCACTTTTTTGCAATTTTGAGATATGATGTTTCAGAAAGTGTAGGTGAAAGGGCATCTTGTGTATAAAAATCATATGTTTATCTTTGATTGTTGATGAGCTGTAAGCAATTGTTTTATGTTGTATCTTTGAAGTCATTCTATTATTCGTGCAAAACTATCCTATGTTGAGATAACAATACTTTTCCAGGTTAACATTGTTGCTTTCTTCCTAATTTAACTGAAGTTACGTTTGTTTTCCAGGGTGATTTACAGTCTTAATTTTAATAAAATAAAGATGAAATATGTTATGACAGTTGAATTTGGCACAGTGATTATGCAGCTTCAACATTGTGAAGGTAATGAACCTGGTGCGATGTTGGTAAACAATTTTTCAAAATTGGGTGTTGGTACTTAAATATCCCCTGATAAGCGTGGTCACCATAGTAACAGACCTCATGCAATAAGTGATTCTGTTAAAGATACATTGAGGGTTCACATTCAGCTGATTCCAAAAGTTGAGTCCCATTACTTGCATAGGAATACTAGTAGACTTTCTCTGAAAGCTGATCTAATTTTCTCAAAATTGTACAGACTTTACTCTGGATGGTTCACTCAACAAACATATGCTTTTAAACCAGCTACACGCAGGCAGTATCAAGAAATTGTTGACAACGAATATAACATTGGTATTTCTAAACCTAAAAAAGATCAATGTGAACTTTGTTCTAGCTATATTAAATTAATTACCGATCAAAAATTATTGCAGAAAGAAGATTACAAGAAACACGAACACAACAAAGAATTAGCTAGAAACCAGAAGGAAGTTGATAAACAAAATTCCATAAATGACTGTTCCTTAGCTTGTGCGGTGTTTGATTATCAGAAAGTGCATCAAACTCCAATGTCAGATGTCATCGTTTTTTATTATAAGAGGAAGTTAAGCACATATAATTTCACTCTGTATGATTTGGGTAGTAAAGACGGTTACTACTACATGTGGTACAAGTCTATTGCTAAACATGGAGCAAATGAGGTTGCAAGCTGTTTATTTGATTTTGTGAAGCAAAAAAGGAAGAAGGGAAAAACAAAATAACCTTCTCTGACAACTGCGGGGGTCAAAATAGGAATAGGTTTGTTTTTGCATCCCAGTATTATAAGATAGACATTTCACACAAATTTTTAGAAGAATGATATACACAGAATGAGGGAGACAGCATGCATGCCTTAATAGAAAAGAGAAAGAAAGGATTAGAAATTTTCACACCACAGCAATGGTAAATGCTAGTGAGATCAGCAAAAGTTACGGGAAATTCCTATAAAGTTAAAGAGATGACACAAACAGATTTTTTTTTATTCCAAATCTTTAGTTGGTTTCCAAAACTGGGAAACAGATTCTTCAGGCAACTCTGTTATGTGGAATAAAATCAGAGAATTTTCCGTTTGTTTGGCAACTTTTCATGAACCAAAGTTCAGATATTCATTTGATGAAGATTATCGCACTCTACCTTTGCAAAAAGGCAGAAAAGGTAGACCTGCCATGGAATGCAAACATTTACCAAGAACCTACAGCAGAACTATTCCATTATCAACTGCAAAATATAAAGATCTCATTTTCTTGTGCAAAAGTAGAAACATTCCTGAATGTTATCATTGTTTCTACTATTCTCTAAAGCACACCTATACAGGAGTTGAATCAGAATCTACAGATGACAAACTGCAGAGGAAGAAGTAGAGTGTGATGTAAAGTCTAATGTTCAGTTTGACAGTACTTTTAAAAATGTGTCCTTTTTATGTTTGTTGTACTGTGTTCACAAGTACTAAGAGTTGATACAATTAAAGCTGTTCTTTGCTGCAAGTAGAGATTACTTAATTTTATTTTTAATAAAGAAAACCTCTACTGTAACTTGACTTTTTTCATAATTTCCGCGGAAAAACATCGTAACTCAAAAAACTTCACACCTTGTAATGTAAAAAATATAATAGCTTCAGTAATTGAATTCTGATAAGGTTAATATTAATACACTGTATTAACAGATACATAATGAGTACTAATACCTTAACTTCAGACCCAGAAAACAGTGATTTTTCATTGTTCTTCAAACTTTGTTTTTGCTCTCCTGAAAAGTTATGAAAAGTGAGTTACGATCTTCTTCCTTGGGAGGTGCGATATGATAACAAATGCTTGTAACAAAGTTAGAACATGGTTTGAAACTCAATTTCCCTGTTTACCTATCCCAAACAGAGAAACTCTTTGAAGACTTGTCAACAAATTTAGGTGAATGGGGTCCATTCTGGATAGAAAGCAAAAAGTAAACAAGCCAGTTCTTACTAAGGAGAAACTGGATGGAACTGAAGAGTGTTAAGAACATTCCTTAAAAAACCCTAAGGCAACTTGCATAGGAAAAAAGGTACTTTGATGAGTTCAATATGGTAGGGTACAAAACTCTTAAAATTGAAACCATACAGGGTCACTGTGCTCCAGGAATTGCTGTTACATATTCATCAGTCAAGTAAATTTCTGTATTGGTTTTTGCCAAATGTCAGTGACTGAGTAATTGGCCCATGCTTAATATGCTGATAAAGTTGCATAATGCAAAAATTGGTGTGGAGCTGCATTAAATGCATACAGAATAATAGGACCTATAATTTCTTAACAGACAATTATGTTGATACAGGAATGTCATACTAATACCATTTTTAACAGTTGACTAATATTGAATGTCAGAATTTTTCCAGCAAGGTTCTGTAGCCACGCGTACCGCTGGTAAATTTAATTCAGGACCTTTTTTTAAGATAGGGTAATTAGTAAAGGATTATGGCACTTGCAGTCCACCAATATAGCTATATGCAAATTTTATCAATGGGGCAACTTGAAAAATAAAGTGTATGCAACGAATCCCCATATATTGGAAGAACTAAAAGTAAACATCCGGTAAGAAGTTAACTCAATTTAGGATATTGAACCCTTGAGTATGAATGCAAATTTCCTGAGAAGATAACAGAAATGTATGGATAGAAGAGGACAATGTTTCCAACATCTCTTATGATGAGGTGTTTAGGGGGGTGTTGTAGGTTTAAGGGTGTTCAACTTTGTGGTCATCAGCGCCCTTAAAAAAAACAGTTCATGGCAATAGCCAGATATAAACTTCAATAAAAAATAAAATTACTACTAAAGGAGGAAAATATATAAAGATACAAAACAGTGACAAAAGCCAAAATTAAAACAAACTTATGATGAGGTATATACTTATTATCATTGTAATGCAAATTTCCTGAGAAGATAACAGAAATGTATGGATGGAAGAGGACAATGTTTCCAACATCTCTTACAATTAGGTATATGCTTATTACCATGGTAATTTGAGGTGGGACCCTTTTGGTTACATGTTGCTAAAGGCTATGTTGGTGGAGCAAGCTGGCTGGTGTTCCAATGTATGTGGTTAGCAGCCTGTTGGTTTTGCAGAAAATCCCCTCATGTCGGCATGGCATCTGCTTCAGTTCATGTTCTCACTAGAATTCTGTTGCTATGAGCTTCCTATGTATGCTCTTGTTTTGTTTTCACACTGTGTAGTGGCGTCATGTTATGTAATGTTTGAAAGACTCAATGAAACCACTTTTTCTGGGATGCATGTTAATTAAAATTAAAACATAATGCAAAGGTTTAGCAGTAAGCATGTAGCTGCTCCTTATAATGTCATCTCAATTGCGTTGTTTTATTTTGTAGACAACCACCCAACGTAAATGTTTCAGGACAGTCCTGAACAGGACAGCATTTGTCCCATTCTTTATTTATTTATTTATTATTTTTTCACAAAGCTTCATATTTTTGTTTTTGATGGTTTCAGTAATGTTGCATAATATTATGTTGACTCTCCTACTGTTTTAGAATATAACACTTAGTGCCAGAATTTGTGCAGAAAAATGTTGCCTCCTCTTTTGAGTTTTCAGAGCCATCAATGGAATGGAAAGCAATTTCTGTTTAAATTTGTAAATGTTGTTACAAAATGTTATAGCCCACATCCATGATGTAGGGATGCAGAATCTGCCTCATATTCAAGAGTTCTGAGTTCAACTCTCCGTTTGGGTGAGTCTTTTTTTTTTTTTTCCTTTACCTGATTACCCTCCCCTTATGTATGACTTACACCCCATAGGACTTAGAAGCCAGTGCCTAGGGTGCCTGTCGGGGAGCAGAGGAACCTATGGACCGGACATTGTGAAGACCTGGAAGCGGGTGGTCAGCCAAGCACCAGGTATGATAGTGAGGAGGAGGATGATATGAAATGCAGGCGAAATCGATTATTGGGAAGGTGATAATGGAGCAATTGGTGGAATGAGTGGCGCGGAAAACGGAGAACCCGGAGAAAACCTGCCCTCACGCCGCTTCGTCCACCTCGAATACCACATGCGGGCCCCTGGGATCGAACCCGGGCCGCCTAAGTGGTACACAAACGCTCTAACCCCTCGCCGCCGCCTTAGGGCGAGTCAACCGGATAAAATTTTCTCCGGAGTTTTCTCCTGAAAAGATGAATGTCTGGTAACTCTAAGTTCTATGGACCCCGGTGTCATTTGAGCATAATTCCACTCATTTAATTTGTTTGATATGGCCTGCCTGGTTAAAGGACTTATAAAATAAAGATTATCTCTTTTGGCGTTTGCTATAATCTGTGCCGTATTACTTTTGGCCTAATCAAAACAAGAGGACGGTACAAAGTAGTAGCGATCTGGGCAGAATGTACATGAGGTTGCTTAACACCGAGTTCTAATTTTTAATCTTTGGCATGCTTTCTGACATCCGTTCTGAGGAAATTTTGACAACTCTAAGAAAATACAATTAAAAAGTCGGAAAATGACGCAAATAAAGGCCGATGTACTGTTTTCCACTGCAAAGAAAGTCCCGGGGAATAAGACGCAGAGAGGGAGTTCACTTGCCTATTAGTCACGGGTCCTACACCCTGCCTACGCTTGTTTATGACATTCAGAACGGCCCAATTACAGCCCATTCAAAAACATACAGCCAACGTCTGACGCCGTTTACCTTTGTGAGGGATACCTTCTCGGTTTTAGTATACCTAGTGAATTCTATTTGTGTACATCGGCTAATCTTATATTTGCAGAAGTACTAAGTAGTGGTGTCTAAATTGCGTAAGAAGGCAAAACTGTTCACAGTGAGGGGCGGCCGTCGGGGCACATGTTTTTTGAATAATCTTACTCCTTGCGTATCATTCGTTCTCCATCACACACATTCTCTGTCCTTGTCGCACTGTTTCCAAACAGATACGACCAGTACATTTCTGTTAAGGACTTTCATTCCGTTGGGAAACAAAGCACATATGCTCCTAACTGCAACACGATACTCGCGCTTTGAGCGAAGAAGCAGCTACGCTAGCGCTTCTGTAGATTTGGTCCGAAGTACTAAGAGTATGCAGAGGGACCTGCATAATACTAACAACTGTACTAACTTGCATTAGACTTACCTACACCACATCAGATGTTGAAATTGATGACCTTCAACGTGAACACATACCCTATATCTCCGAAAACAATTCTGGTTTACACACAAAAGTTCATGTTGACTAATTGCATGTATTTCTCTCGTGATTTTGTCCAATTGTTTATCGTGTGCGGATTTAGTGCGCGCACTTTATTCTTTAACGTTCCCCATAAATAAAATTCGTTCAGCTTTCGCGTCAACGGAACTTCTGAAACTTATAAGTCTATGCTTTACAACCACAAGATCCTGTAAGTAGGTTAATTATTGCAATTGGTTTTAGCAATCCGTTCATGATGGCGACGTGAAACCACCTTTAACGTTCTTCACTGATGAAGCGTGGTTTTATCTTCAATTCAAGGCCAGTTTCTACTCAGAACAATTGATACTTCCTGGGCTACCGAAAATCGCCATATTATTCATGAAATTCTTCACCACGCGTAGAATTATTAATCTCATATTTACGACACTACAGTTGGTTCACACGCTTATATAAATTATATTTTAAATATTTTTTCCCCGCAACTAACAATAAATGGAAGATTGTGTGGCTGGTTTCAGCAGGATTCAGCTATAGCACACACTGCAGGTAATTCTATCCGTGAATCGTGTCGTGACAGAATAATTAGTCGAGGATTCTGGCCCCCATTTTCCCCTGACCTATCTCCATGCGATTTTTATTTATTGGGAACTTTAAGAATAAAGCGTACGGATTAAACTCGCACAAGTTACAAGAACTGAAGGGCAATATCACGAGAGAAATACAGGCACAACATGAATTTTTGTGTGTAAACCAGAATTGTTTTCGGAGATATAGGGAATGTGTTCACGTTGAAGGTCATCAATTTCAACATCTGTTGTGATGTAGGTAAGTCTAATGCAAGTTAGTACAGTTATTATTACGTACCAGTGACTTGCCAGTCCTTTACACGTAACTTTGCGGAGAGCACACCGGTTCCTCGCCGGGTCGGGTGCCTCCGCGGGACGGTCCGGCCGGTCAAGGAACGCACGTTAGCTGTTGTGCTGTGAATTTCATTCGAGATATGTCGAGTGAAATTTGCAGAAAATAAGGTATTTGGGTAAAGATTGGACATAATTGCAAGCATTACGGCCATGAATCAGATACAAACCATTTTTTTATCTTTTTCCTTTATTTTTCTTCAGATTTCTGAAGTGGGTCATGTGGTTATATAAGTACTGATGACAATCGATAAAAGTTTAATTGCTGGTTTTACGTATTTTTGTTGTTACTATAATAATTAATGGCCGTCTCCTTAGCGCGCTGCTGCTTACCAAGTTGGAGACCCGGGTTCGATTCCCGATACTGCCGTGGGGATTTTCTCCCGCTGGGAGACCTGATCCGTGTGCACTCTGCCTCGTTAGATCCCTGAGGGGTAAATTTAGGAGCTACTTGATTGAAAAGTAGCGGCCCTGGTCGAGAAGACCGCATAACCGGCCGGGAGGGACTGTCATCTGATCACGCCCCACCTGCAGTACTGCACCCCACTGACGCCTATGGTGGGCAGCGGTCGGGCGGTAGCCTTTGGACCGAATGGGCTGTTGTGCCATGGGGTTGCGTTTACCATAATTAATAGTGGTAAATATTTTATATTTGCGATAGATCTGTCCATTTGTATAGGGGAACTAATTGGTTGTAATTTTTAAGCATAGCGAAACTCTTTATATGTAAAAGTACATGTAGGTACAAGTACTCTGAACATTTCATAGATTACTACATCCTCGTCAAACGCTTCTGTCAAAAAGAAAATGAAAGAATCAGGGACTCAGAAACAAAAAAGAAAATAAGGGTTAAGAAATTTAATAGTGCTAATTCCATGAAATGGTAAATACTTTCTGAAAGGTTTTTATTTTTTCCTGACCCTCAAAAAAGCATTAAAATGGTGATCATAAACGATAACTTTATAAAAACAAAACTACCAAAAGAAGGATCAATAAAAACATTAATATATGTATCAGCGTTTATTGTCCAGAGTTTCCTTATCTAAAGATAAAACATATATTAATGGGCGTCGTTAATGTGCATTTGATACGCACTGGAGTCGTAAAGCAGTTGTACCGAGCCCGCTAGCGGTTTTGTTCGCCACGTATAACACGGCATCAAGCCGTATATTGTCATTACTCATTACAGTGTTAATAAAGAATTGAATTTGCTCTACTTAAGAGATGAACGCGGGGAAATCGGATTGTGTTCAGAAGTGGAATACGAGCAATAGCCGGGAGGAGGAGGGTTGCCTGTACGTACCGTTGCCGGAGTGACCCCGACCTTGACGTAACAACCTGAATGACCACTGCTATAACAACCTCGTAACACGTCCCGAATAGGATAGGTAGGTCGCGTCTAGCTCCACCAGTTGGACAGGGGTAGTGTTACTCAGTTGTTTCTACTCGCTCGACAAGACACGCTAAGACTGTCATCTGTTCCAGGTATGTTTACTTGATACACTCACAGTTCGTTTCTGTGCTAATTCCATTGAGCCAAGCAGGTGCTTCAGGGAAGGAACAGGTGTACTAACTTTGGCATGCTTAGAACTTAAGTACAAAAACCTATTTGCAATTGATAGTCGTTATTTCGTCTACCACCATTTAGGGTAGAGGAGTTGTTACATTTTACAAATAGAGTCGATATCCTGATATTGCTGAAAGTGCTCGCTTTTAGACCTGAATACCAACAAGAAGCAGAAGAAACGTTAAGTGTAAAACTATTCATATACACTTTGGTTAAGCATACATTCTTTTTGTGTTTTCTGAGCTCAATCCTATCGCAGTCATATTGGCTGCGGTTGACATAACTAATGTATTTAATTGAGCTTTCAAACTCATGCTTGTTGTCATTTAATAATTTATTTTTATAGCACATATCTGTTAACGTCAATTAAATTACCGAAAAACGATCAGTACTCGTGGTATTACTGAAGAGTGTAGGTACTGAAAGTAGTACAAAAGATTGTTATTCTTCCCGCACTGTAATTATCTAACCGAATACTCATAATTTTTCTAGAATTGAGCTTTCGAATCATGCTTGTTGTGATACTTCGAGATCAAAACAGTTATAATGACAAGCATTCGTGAACCTCAGTTCAATCCAGGACTCGTAGTATTACTGGAGATAGTTATCCGAAAGTTGCCTTGAAAGGATAAGCGAAAACTGGAAGATTCTTAACCATTTAACTCACGCCAAGCGAAATTTGAACTCGGGCCCTCTAACTTGGAAAGTACCTCCATACTATAGAAATGGGTCACTTCTGATGGTAAAAATAATGTATAGTTGTTCAAAAAATATTGTCAAAATGACACTGTATAATATACCTTAGAATTAATGCATTTAATAATTAGCGAAATTATAAACGAAAGAATGGAAAACTAATCGTAATCCTAACTGGAGCACTCAGGATTTTTAGGGAGAGGAACTTTTTAAAAGAAGGTGAACATAAACATTTAACAAGTTTAAAGCAGACTGCCACTGTAGTCAGTGATCAACATTTTAGCTTCTGAACCCAGCAGTCCCGGGTTCGATTTGCGGCAGCAACATTTTAAGACATTGCTTTGTGTTTAAGAAATTTATATTATCTTTAGAAAAATAAGCAATAATTCGGATTTACATACTCCTTTATTTTAATAAATCTACGATGAACTATAATTAAAGTTTCACTGCGAAACTTGCTGATGAAAAACTGCAGTTAGTAGATGTGGATGGCATTTTTTTGCTTTCTTGGTCGCTTTCTTTGATAGGTACCGTTAAGTTGTATATCGTTGTAATTGCATAGTTAATATCTTCTTTCTAACCTTAAATCATTAACGATAAACATAACCTTAGCTATCTGGGACAATAAAACTAGCGTTCGGTAAAGGGCGTGCTTGTGATGTTAATGTCATCTTTATGTGCGGGTATTGTATTAAGGATTTTGTTCCCATTTCTATATCCCCGTTTAAATGCAATGCTCATGTAGTGGGGGTTTGACTGAAACATTTGGTAGTGTTTTTACTCTGAACTTCTAAGTTAGGTTACTGTAGGTTTTCGTCGTTGTTTGAACCTATTTTCATAGGCACATTTACTCTCACATCCATACTTCCAGACTCGATAGAGGGTAGAGTATAATCCTAACTAAAGAAAACTCCCCACCGCCGGCTGAGAATCGAACCTGGGACCGCCGGGTGAGAGGTCAGCTCACTGACCATTACCACGGAGGCAATCTCTTATATTACTGTCTTATCCAATAAAACCAGTTTACGTAAAGCTTTTAGCTTAATTTCCATTTGCGTACAACACTAAATTTTACTGGCAGTATTTAAATTGTGAATTATACGCATTACTTGTTCAGCTCTATAGTAAATATGATGTTCGGCTCTGGTGTGGACCTTTGTCATTTTGTCACCCTGGTGGGATTTGTCAAATTGTTAATTTGTTACAATATGTTGAATAATAGAGGTGTGAGAACCAATCCTTGTGGAACGCCAGGAGATATTGACCATATTGTTGACTTATAAGACTTATAAACTCCAATGCGAACCAGAAACTGGCGACATGTTAAGAGGTTGGTAATGATCTTGATGAGATAGTCTGGTAGCCCAATTCCGTGTATCTTGTGACAATAATTTTGACAGTCTGTGCATTCAGGCATACACCTACACTGTCTGCCATAGATGGGGAGAACTGACTCAATGAGTCACTTCCCTTACATCGGAGTTTTAACCCCTTCCGCTGCCTCACAGCGATTGAGCTACCAAGCCACGTCTTCCGCTATTGTCTGTCTACCTCAGAGAGCCGGTCAGTCTCAAGTTTTGTCAGGAAGTGGAGAGGGTAAATACTCAGTTGCACTCGTGTCACCTTTCTCCCCCATGTCTGATCTATGTGCTTCTACTTGACCACGGTATAGCAGATGAACTAGATTTAGGATTTATTTACCTTCGTCATAATCTAGCTCTACAACACATAGGGGATTGGTTGTTTATTCCTTCTTTGGAGGTGTGTTCCCTTATGAACCGGATATTTCATTTCCTGTACTGAATTAGTTATTTCTTGGTCAGTTAGAGAACAAGGAAGATTTCGTATTACTACATAGAAATTGCGGGATTTTTGTAGGTATAATATTCTTGATTTGTGGAATCAAAATAGGTAGTCAGTGCTCTGAAATTATCAGGAGTTGAAGTACATAGCTTGATGATTGAACCTTTCACTTCAATATGGAAGCTGGGTTGAGTTTTACTGCGTATGCTTTGTATGAATAATTGATAAGTATGAATATTCTGCAAGTAAATAGATGACACTTTTAACTTACGCTCTTCAAATGAGTAGCTATCAGTAGCATCTTGAGTGGTTAGAATTTGAAACCTGTTATAACTAGGAACATTAGTGGCAACTGAGTTTGTGCAGTGAGATTTATTTTGTGTTACTTGCACCATATTTGATGCAGAAGCTGGTGGATTCGGAATTCCTTGGTTAAGTAAAAGTTTAGAATTCTTAGGTTTCTATTTTTCTTGTTTTCATTTATTTAGTTTTGTTAGCACGTGTTAAACTATTTATAACCTTAAAATTTATGTGCACATCTCTATCATTTACATTTCCATAATCGGTTCATTTGGTTGTGACGAAAGGCAGTTGATGATTGATTGATGGTTACAGGCGTTATTAGTACTTAATTAATGAAATTAATGTGCTTAATGCAACACTTGTAACAAACAATATGGTACAATATTCACTACTGGAATAACATACGTTTAAAAGTATTTAATTCGGTATTTGAAGGTTTCCTTGCGCAACTTACCGCAATTAATAACACAGCGAAATTACAGTTTGTTCGCCAGCTGAAGATCCCTGGCAGGAATGCAGCCAGCCACTACACCAGTAAATAATTCCCGATAAACAATGATATTGCGAGCAGCAGTTCTGCTT
Source organism: Tenodera sinensis (assembly GCA_030765045.1). Lineage (NCBI taxonomy): Eukaryota > Metazoa > Arthropoda > Insecta > Mantodea > Mantidae > Tenodera > Tenodera sinensis. The sequence continues at coordinate 104,479,847 of CM060962.1, forward strand.
CTAATCATGTTTACGATAATGTTGCCAACCTTGAAATGTGTATTCACGCCAGATTAAAGCAAACAAATCGCTCAAAATAGCACAATTTAAATGTTATTTCAGTTCATGAAGTATATTTGGCTTATAAAGCGTAAACAATGTTTTCAACTACTCCGTCTTTTCTCCGCCGATCATTTTCTGCCTTTTCTATATTTTTACATAAAAAACGCTGCCAGTCTGTGTATATCCTCGAGCGTTATATCGTGCAGTTCTTGTAAGAATAAGTCAGCTGTTGCATTTCTTTAAGTATTCAATTTACCTTGGTCCAGACTAGTCCTATGGGATTGAGATCACACATGTATGGGGTCAAGCAAATGACAGTGTGGCCCAATAAAACCAAAATAACCAATAATAACGTTATAACAATTGAGGAAGAATTCAGTCTAACAACTTCTCATTCCCTCTTGCAGAATTAAAGAATTAAGTATCAACATTTTAGTCAGTTAATAGTATAGTAGGTAATTGTTCCTGCAAGTACAGGCAATGAAAGTAATAGAAGAAGGCAGTAATACCTTAAAGAGGCTTGTTTGATTAAATCATCTTATAAATATCTGTTTTACGCGTAGAACTGTCACTCTGAACCCCTTTGCTCTACAAGAACAATATCATAGTAGATTTCACAGCACTCCTAGGCGGAGGATTATCTGCTTCTACACAAAACTAGTGACAAGTACGATTTTACAACTGAAATTAAGAGAAATTAGCAGCGAGTAGACATAGCGCGAATAACATTGGAGGTAAGTTGGCAAACATGAGCAGCAGAACAACGATTACGTGGATGTTATGTTACACTGCCAGGAATGTTTCCCCTGCCCCTTATTCTCCTTAGATCATGAGGTGGTGAACAGAGTGCTTTACAGTGTGCGCTACCTACGACCTACTATAGGTATCCCTTATCAAAACATTGTAGCATACAAAGTTTCGAAATGACAACAAAGAAGTGTACCTAGCAAAATATAGATTAGAGCACCTAAAGGCATTGGGTATTTGTGTACAAAATAAATTAGTGATGATGGCGTGGCTGTACGGGTTCGAATTGTACATAGGAGCTCTCCTTCCAATTTACTTACTGTTTTGTACTTGAGATTGGATATTTCGGCCTAAGTATTGCGTGAAAGTACCGAGCGAGATAGCTCCTCTGTAACACGTGAGGCTCGCATTCGGAATGTCCTTGGTTCCATTCCCGTCAGGCCGACCACTCTTAACCAAGGATTCTTTTCGTGGTTTTCCCGGTTTGGTAGGCGAATGCTGGGGTGAGTGCTCTACTACAACGAACCACCTGTCTATAATTTCCTGTCTCCCTATCATTTCCTATAATCTGCTTTTATGTTGTAGGACTAGGCGACGGTTTTCAGAATGTTGCGGCTGGCCGTTGGCTACGCGCTTTGGATTACTGACGGACCCACCTTCTAGGGAAATCTCTGGACCTTAAGGGCCCCCGGGGGATTTGGGACTTGTGCGCAAGGCTGGGCGGTGTTTTATCTAGAACCGTTAGGAACCACGCCCATGCTTGCGCACATCGTCGCCCGAATCTGGTCGCTCCTCAGGTCTCACTCTCATCCCTTCCTCTCAGAGGTTACTTTAGAAACAAAAAGGGCCACTCTGGCCAACTTAAGGTACTCTGCTCCGGTTTCGCGTGCTCCTCCGTGATATGTAGATATGAGGGTCCCTACGAAAGTCTGGAGATGTGAGAGCATGAAAGTTGATGCTCTCGAATTGGATGCAGGATGGGATAGCGCCATCCTTCGTGAGTTAGTGACTCTCCCACTCCAGGAATTCCAGCAACGCAAGGATGAACAATGCGCGGCGCGCACAATGGAGCTCGGAAGAGAGCATTTTCGCTCGACTTTCTGCGATCTTAAAAGTGAGTTAAACCAGTGCCAAAGTCTTGAACGTTTACAACAGGTTTCTTCTTTTCCTGATTACCCTCCCCTTATGTAGGACTTACAAGCCAGTGCCTAGGGTCAGACACCTGTTGGGGAGCACAGAAACCTCTGGACCGGACAGTGTGAAGACCTGGAAGCAGGTGGTCAGCCAAGCACCAGGTATGATAGGAAGAGGATGCTATGAAATGCAGGCGAAATGGATTATTTGGAAGGTGATAATGTTCCCATGTATCTCTCCTACTCCTATGATGATACAGAAGTGTGTCGTTTTAGAGAATTCCAGCAACGGTACCTTTGTACTTCGGCACAGAATGTGTCCACCACTTAAGGAAATTCTGACATCGATAATTGAAGGGAAGAGAAAGAACAAACAATAATCTGTTCTGGTGTTTTAAAGGATTTTTTAGTTCGTTTTATAATTGTTGGAAATTTGCATTGATTGAGGGGACTAACCTATGAAAATTGTGGAAAAGTATTGAAAATGTCGATTATTTTAGGGGTTTTGCACTTAAATAAGTAGAGCTACTCATATAGAGTAATATGACAGGTTGTTTTCAGCTGACTGTGCCTTAAATGCTTGTCACGTTACCATTCAAATTTCGATTTTAAAGGTAAAAAGTCATACCTCAAAACACTAAAGGTAGTTTTACTCACAATTCATTGTTCCAACGCATGTGAATGTTAAGAATGCTCCTTGCTAATATAAATACATGGTATTTTAATCAAACTCGTTAGGAGTTTTCGAGAAACTTAAAAATAAGCAACACTTTTCATGAGGAGGATAGTTCAAGGTGGAAGGATTTTCATGAAGATCTTTGTTTTGCATTCTTGGAAGAAGCTCAATCTAAATACCAAGTTTGGCACACAAACAACGCCTCGTTTTTGAGTTATGCTGTTTATGGACACACAGACCTTTTCATAAAAACCTGATGTGTTACATTCGTATTAGTTTCTCTACCCTCTATCAAACTATTCTTAGCATAGCTTATTTTCCTATCTACTTCATTTAATGGTGATATAGCCTTTGCAGAAACAGTTACGTTACACATTTTGTTATAGATACAGTGGGGACAGCTAGTCAGATGTTTCTAAACTAGACGGTATATACTTCCCATGCAATCGCGAGAAACAACTGAATATCGACTGGACTTTTAAAGAACGACGAAAGCATTGACCAATTCGAACCGTTAATAACGTATACCTCGGAAATGGCTGGTGCCACAAAAACTTATTTGTAATAAATTGTGTGCTTGAGAAGGAGAGAGAGAGAGAGAGAGAGAGAGAGAGAGAGAGAGAGAGAGAGAGAGAGAGAGAGAGAGAGATCTTTTTGTCTAGTAAGTTTTCTCTGTCGCTTAACGTTTGCCATTTATATAAGGTTATTCAAAAGTCCGTACGAATGAAGGAATATGCTATTTCCAGGAAATTCAAGGCACACATTTAGTTCATCACATAAATGACTCAATGACAACTTGCGAAGGGGGACTTAACACCTCGACCGAAAGGTGATCTTTCGTGACTATGCCCCTGACGGGACACCATCCTGGAGGATGGGTGAGGCGAATGGATCCTAAGGGTGGCCGGAACGTTACCACTACAGAGAAGAGGGCAGGGCCCCTACATTTTCCCAGTTAGAAGTACCCCGGCGGAGGCTGGTTCAGCCCAGTTCCTTTCCCATCCCTTCGGGTTCATACTACCATGGGGGAGCAGGACTCGGAAACCGGCTCCCCTCCCCCCTCGGGCTTTTACCATCCCCAGAAGCTATTAGACTCGCCGTTCAATACAGACCGCATTTGTTCCCCCTGCCGTGCTACTGCCGCGACGCTCGCCGACGCTTCCAACCGTGAAAGAAGCCTAACGGGATGAAGGGTGACATGAAATGATTAATGTAACGAAATGGAGCGACAGGAAACTCGGAGGATATGGAAATCCTTTCCAGTATTCTCCTGGCGACCCAGGGAAACCTCCGAAAAAACCCACGGATCAGAAAGGTCGGCCACGGGGATCGAACACGCGACCTCCCGAATGGTGGCTACAAACGTTACCGCCTGAGCCATGCGCTCGGTTTGTCACATAAATGTCTTTTATATATGGGATTTTAATCAAAATCGATAGAGCTACTTTTAAGAAAATAAAGAATTCAAAAAATGAACGGTGTAAAGGGTACTTTGGGGTGAGAGAATTTTCTTGAAACCCTTCGTGCCGCATCTTTGGAAATACAAAGTTTGGTATTCATAAGCATTTTCGTTTTTAGGTTATTCTGTTCACAGGAACACAGACGAATCTTGTTCTAAAAATGCTTTTTAGTCAGAGTACCTCAAAACATATATTTCAGGTAACATCGGTATCGAATTTTTTTTGGTGGAATGCAAAACCTTCTTTACCGACTGTGCACATGGTAGAGAAGGTAAAAGTACTATTTTCATTCAGGAGACTTCAAAACATATTTCTGGTGAAATCTTTACATTGAAATTTTGAATGGAATACATTACTTCCTCTTCGCTACTATGAGTTGGTGGCGAAGAAAGTAAAAATATATGCATGGTTTTTTGTTACAGATGCCACAAATGGCAGCCCCGTGACGCGGAAATGACATGGTTTAGAAACGTTTTCCACTAGATGTTACGTAAACAGTGTTCTTATGACAATTTACTAGTGCTTCCATGTGTTGCGTGACGCACTACACCGTTACCCTAATTGTGAATTTTTTGACCACAAGGATGTTCGTTTTGTATATTTCTAGTAGGTCTGTAACGGTGAATAGTATTGCATCAAGATGCATGCATGTCATCATTTAGGGCTAAATATAATGCTAATTCCAAATAAACAGAGTGATTAGGTATAACTTTTGGTAGCATTTATGTGTAAAACAGATATTAGATTTGAATACACGGAATTAAATCATCAATGCACACAATTCTCAGCCACGCTCCACACAACAGGCCTTTGTCACACAACTTCTGACACATGAAACACGTTTTCTAGCAGGTTTGGTGTTGAATACCTACTTTCCGACTACGTTCCTTTAGGTGAACAGTAGAGTTATTCTTTGCAAAAACCATTACTTAATTTTTTTACAATAAAAATTAGGTAGTGTTTAATAATCATCATACGTACGGCAACAGAAGCGGTGGACACTAATGATCAGGAGGTGGATTCTGATGAGCTAAAATGTTTGAAAAAGACATAAAATGACTCTAAAGTATTTGAAAAAAGTGAGTTAATAATTACAAATACTATCTAAAATTGAAATTCACCTAAATAGATATAGCTGCTATAGAAATAAAAATAAGTATGATGTATTACACTCACGTGACTTTCTCTACTCTTTCTTGTACAAATTATTCTTACAGATGCCTATCCACTCTTGTACAAGTTTATTTGTTAAGTTGTATAGTTAAACACGCTGTGTAACCGACGGTATAAATATCATTTGCTCCTACAAAATTTATTTGTGCAACAGGAAGGAGAATAATAGCGGTCGGATATCAGTCGCCATTAAATTTTGTGTCTACCATAATTGAAATAAATGCTTGCGGAAATTGCTTTATTGCATATTTTCTTGTAGGCACAATGAAAATGGGAGAATACAGTAGGCTTAAGCGATAAAGTATCTTAAGAGCTGGTCGCTTGAAATTCCATTTACTTTGTATTGCCAGAACATTACAACAAAAAGTAACTACTTCCTATTTGAAAAAAGTACAAGTGTTTGAAAATGCAAACTAATAACAAGGAATATCTTGGAATATGTTCCACAAACAATTCATTTGACATAAATTTTGTGCTTTAACGAGATCTATGTGTTTTGTTAAGTAAGAATTTGTCTATCTCTTACGGTTTTAGAATACGCAGAAGTCATTCAGAATGAAGAGGACTTCAGAAGCCATTCACAGAAAATTCAAGATATACTTTTCATTTGTCGTAAAAGTATCTTAAACATATAGTATTATAATCAAAATCGTTAGAGTCATTTTTGAGAAAGCCAAAATGTTCGAAAATATATCCATGTAAAGGGTAGCTTGGAGTGAGAGATTTCGTTTTTGAGTATGCTGTTGACGGACACAGTAACACGCACACAGACCTCTTTTTAAAACTGCCTTTTGTTTAGGATGCAAGGGGTCCCAAAACGTGTATTCCCAGTGGAATCTCGGTATTGAATTTTTGGGTGGAATGCAATGTCTTCTCTAGCTGATATGTAATTACGTGGTAGAGGAAGTTAAATAGATACAAGAATAGCGATGAGATGATGTCATATTATTGTTTGAAGAAGCTGAAAAGACAACTAGGAACATTGTTGTTGGAGCAGTTCTCAGATGAATAGAAAATTCACTGGGACTGAAGAGGACTTCACAGCCTATGACAGCAACCTGACTGTATGCTCTCATTAACACGTAGGTCCTAAAACTGACCTGTCTCATTCCTATTTGATACATGAATTCATAACTGAGTCATACCTGTACCGCTGACAATAGCCACCCCTCCGCACAAAAGCAACCCTTTCGAGACTAACCTTTAAATAGAAATACTTTTCCTAAGAATGCGAGTGCAGGTTATTCAAATTTATGATGTTTGAAAGGTTATGCTTGTGTAAAATGTCAGCAATACAAAAATATTTGTATACTCAATGTAAATTCAAAAAATAGATAACTAATGACGCAAATGGCAAGGAAATTAACAAATAATGACGTAAAATCACAAGAAATACCCTAAAATAGAAAATGGCATAAGCTGGTCAAAACTGATATGTTTTTATAACCTGGGGCCGATGGTTAGGTTTTATGTACACGTCATGCTATGATGCAACAATTAAAAGATGACATGTCATCAGAATCCGGGCACTGATAATGATACATACAATTAAATAATGTGACAAAATCAGTTAAGTTACCTTTCTATCACTTTATTTTCCTTCAAAAATTTTGCACAAAAACACAGTTCTCTTTTACTGACGTTAACATAATCTACAGTCTTTCGTGATAGTACAACTCACAATAGTTGTTCTCTTCTTGCCGCCTTGACTCAGTCCTTTCAGTGTCCTTTCTTCACTTTCTCCGACTCTCTTACACTAACTACGACAATACAATCACTCGACACCAGTCAAATCTTCTTTACGACGCACCGACATATGCACAGCTGCCTCACACTCACTGGCAGATTGATCTACTCGTGTCTGCAACTGTAACTCTAACTGTGCTGTTTTCTCGCCTCCTTATATAACGGGGATGACGTCACACGGACGTTTCGTGAACTCATTCAAACACGTGGACGATGATGTAGCCAGATCTTTCTCGAAGGCTCCGGAGAAAAGCTCTGCTGCTCTGATTGTTAGTCACGTACACATAATCGCCCGAGACAGCCTGACCTTGGGCGCCTTTGTTTGCTCACCCGCTTGGTAAAGTTCCCGCAAAAGTCGGCCTTCCAGTTCTTTACACAGAGACCTTTTTCCGCCCCTAATGAAAAGGTTTTACAACTTCCCCAGCAATTTATGCAAGCCTCAAAACCACATGCTAATGCCCATTTATAAACACACATATACTTTTTTCAACGTGCATCGAAAATATATAGTAATACACAGGTCATTTCGATGTGAGTATGAGAGTAAGATTTTTCTTCTTTATCTGATTGCCCTCCCCGTATGAAGGACTGTCACCCCTAGGACTTACAAACCTGTGCCTAGGATCTGCGGAGCAGACAAACCTATGGACTGGACCTCAGAGAGAAGACCAAGAAGCGGGTGTTCAGCCCAGCACCAGGTATGAGAGTGAGGAAGAGGGTGATATGAAATGCACGCGAAATAGGTGAATGGAAAGGTGATGATGGAACAATTGGTGGAATGAGTGGCGGGGGAAACCGGAGAACCCGGTTTCAGACACCGCTTCGTCCACCATGAATACCACATGTGGGTCCCAGGGATCGAACCTAGGGTGACAGATGAATAGTCTAACTGCTCGGCCATGGCGCCACCTCAGGTAAGATTCAAAGTTTTATAATGATATATTTATTAAATTAATATTGCTATTAATATTACATCGCGCATTCACTTTTTACATTTTTACTATAGTGAATTCTGTTTAGATTATTCAAAATTTCGGATTTGTAGTGTTTTCCGTTTATTTCTTATTTTTATTTTCCTAGATGTTTTCCATTTATTTATACACACATGAATCCAACTTTTTTGAGCACTCAAGTACCGATGTCTGAGGTAGGACTCGAATCCGCAGTCCCCTGTGCCCCCAAACACCAAAGCTAGCCACTTCAGCGAACGCGGTCACGGGGACCAATACCATTCAGTGCACACAGGGTTTATTTTGCCTTGCATTCACAGAAAAATAATAGGAGCCATATGAATTTTCGAAATAACTAATATGTTTACCTTCAGATGTTAAAGATAGAAGTAAACCGCATTCTGAAGCGGACAAAAATTAGTCATCTCGACTTCACAATATCATAATGAACAGAACTGAATCATAAACAGGCTAATGTAGATGGAATCACAAACCATACTATGTCATTGTGTAATAACGTATTAACTTTATATCTTTAATTTCTAATGTGGTGATTTATCTGTCACATTTTACTTTCCCTACCACGTATAGTAAGTAGGGAAAGTATTGTATTTCACCCAAAATTTCTATGTCGAGATTTCACCGGAAATATGTGTTTTGAGGCCCCCTGAATCCAAAAGAAGCATTTTTAGAAAAAGGTCCCTGTGTGTGTGTGTGTGTGTGTGTGTGTGTGTGTGTGTGTGTGTGTGTGTGTGTGTGTGTGTGTGTGTGTGTGTGTGTGTGTGTGTGAGCATAACTCAAAAACGAAAAGTCGGTTAAAAACCAAAGTTGGTTTTTAAGTTTATCTTTCAAGGGTGCGACACGAAGATTTTGAAGAAAATTCCTCCACCCTAAACTACCCTTTACATAGAAATTTTTTCGAAAATTTAGATTTTCTCAAAAATGGCTCTAACAGTTTTGATTAAAAGACATGTTTAACATATTTTGACCGCCTCCGTAGCGCAGTTGGTAGCGTGCTTGCCCCTGCCGCGGAGGGCCCGGATTCGATTCCCGGTACCAGTATGGGAATTTTATCCCTTCTGGGAGGTCTGGCACGGGGTGCACTCAGCCTCGTTAGGTCCCTGGGGGACCAATTGAGGAACTACTTGATGGAGAAGTAGCGACCCCAGGTCGAGAAGGCCGTATAATTGGTCGGGAGGGCTTGGGGCGCTGACCACGTTCCACCCCACCAATGACGCCTGTAGTGGGCAGAGGTGAGGGACGCAGCGGCTGGGCGGCTAGCTTTGACCCTTCCTGGGCTGTTGCGCTAAGGGTTATTTTTTAACATATTTTTATGGCAAATGAAATGTATATCTTGAATTTTCTGGCTATAGCACATGTAGTCCTGTGTGCTCTTGATGACTTTTGCATAACTAGTAAACCGTAAGAGATAGACCAAATCTTACTAAACCAAAAAACGTAGATCTCGTTAAAATACACAATTTATGTTTAATATTGGTAGAGTGAACCATTTCGTAGATATTCCTTATTTGTGTGAGTTTTGAAATACTTTCTCAAACGGAAAGTTGTTATTCACTTTTTATCTCTTGGCCATGCAAAGAGAACGTAATTTCAAAGCCTACATACAGTGACCAGCTT